>JBBPRG010000400.1:0-13040 GCA_038092895.1 Chalciporus pseudorubinellus | reverse complement strand
GGCGGGGAGAACGACCGCCGGAGGCGCGCTGCGCCCAGCTGACGTAGAAAGTGAGGGCGACTCACCCGGAGTCGTGGCGGACGCCGGCAGCTCCTCCGGCGCGCTGTCTGATGCAGCGCCAACCACCTTCTCCGCGCCTCACATTCCCTCCCAAGCCTCGATATCTTGATGTACCGAACGAAGGAGCCGCAAGGTCGGCTCCCCGACCTCGAAGCCGTCAATGACCTGGCGCGCGTTGACGACCGCTGCCGCATAGGCCACCTAGCCAGACGCATCAGTAACGTACCAGGAACCGTACCGGACAACCATGCACCTTCCGGTCCTCCCACTCCGGGAACCAACCTTCCCATTCCTCTAATAGCTCGTCGTTGAGATCCGGGCAGGAGAGTCCGGACGCGAAGAGGTGCTCCTCCGCCTCCTTGACGGAGCGGAGGGCCACAGCATGGGTGGTTTCTTGGGCGGATGGCGCCCGGGGACAGAGGAGGTCATCGAGGAGAGCGGTAGACGATGTGGACGACATGATGATGGGGGTAGAATGAATAGAAGTGAAGAACGCCTCCGGATTCAGATGGACCCTTTTATCCACGCCATCAACCCTTCGCCCACAATGCCACATGACGTGTTACCTAATCCGGTCAGGTGACTGACTGGGGACAGTCAGTATCTAAGTCCCCCGCGGATGTAGAGAACCCAAGTTCCCTACAATGCAGTTGCACCATATTCCACCCCAACCCATTCCATTACATTTCCGTCTATCCCGATCCATCCGTCTGCCATCTCCTCCATCGTGTCCTCGCAGCTTCCACTTCAATCCGATCCCCGGACTCGTCAGTCCGTGAATCCGTACTCTTCAAAGCTGTTGCCCTTCCGTCCTGTCCACCTTCAAAAAGTCCATTGTCCCTGTTCGGTCGAGTTTGCCGGTGAGTACTTACCCTCCTTTCCCTCTGATCTCCTCTCTACCATACGTTCCTACCTACAGACTCGTATTCCGGACCATCCATACGTATTCCGGACTCTTAGTTACACGCTCCGGACTCACCCCTCTATTTTTATACCACTTCCTGTCACTGTCAAAAGTCTCGGGAATACCCAGACTATAAAAGACTGTACTTAGTCGTATTGAATATCATCTTTCGAGATCACTCTTTTCCGCTCTTAAGTCCTAAACGTTCCACCTCCTCCTGAGGTTGCCCTCACCAAATCCGACCGTCCGCATTCCGTTCCGCCGTTAATCCGACCGTTCCTTCGCCCCTCCCTTCTGTCCTAAGCGTCAGGAAGAAGTCAGGACTCCTGGTTTCATTCTGGAAACCCATTTTCCAGCTCTCCAGAGTGTGGTATGCCTCTCTAAAAGTCAGCTTTCTTGTCTCTTCTTTCTGGAATCCCTAAGGGTCGCACATATCGCACCCTTCTTATTCTTTTTCTACTGACCACCTTGGATCTCTTTCCTTGGGATCTTTTAGATTTCTACAGTGGCTAGATTCAAGGTCGTATGTGACACTTGTTGCTGAGCTAGGCGCCAACCTTGGTGATGACTCCCTCCCCGTCGTGCTCCCTCCAAGTGGCAAGCGCAGTTCACCTTGCAATGTAAAGCTGCCACACCCACGATACAGTATCCGAGCCTATGGGTGCACTGATGCCACTTGGAAAGTCATCCATGCGGATGAAGGTCTTCAATACATGCAGATCTTGGGCACAGATGATTTCTTGGGAGACCATCCAAGACAAGATAAGAAGTCGTTACAGCTGGTTAGATGAATGATGCCATTCTGGTCTTCAGACACATCGTGATTCCGAATCTCAGATGAGGTGGAGCTACAGACAGGTAAACCTGTGCGTGCGGGAGTGGAGGCTGGCTCATACGTTGACTTGATGGATGTGGACGAGCAGACGGATGCGGATGAGCTGGCGGGTGGGGAGGACATGGAGGTCGAAGATGCTCAGCAATAAATGGACATGGCAAACTGTTTACGACACATTGTACTTGTATAGTAGCTTGACACAACTCGGACGGAAATCGCATTCTCTTGTGTCTTATTTTTAGTCTCGACCTTTGTATCAACTGCATTGAGTCTCACGCAATTTTTGCATTGTGAATGTTATAGCTCAAGGAATTTACTGTGCGTCTCGATCAAGGAATCCAGGCGAATCCGAGAGCACCTGTGATCCATAACCAAGTGTAATCAAAGTGTTATGTGCCACATACTGTAACATTTACTTGATCAAATAAAGCCTGTTGGTCATGGGATGTTTCACTCATACAGTATGTATATTTCCACCACAGTACAAAGTTCGAAATAAAATGTTATTGACAAGAAATATGACAGTTTCAAGATGTTGCCTGAAATAGGGGTTTTTGGCTTATATAAGCGTCACGCCGGCTTCGCTGGCGTTGCCCACTAGAAATGTGTGGCAACAGTTCTCAGTCGTCACTGCTTATGACCTTGCTTGCAACAGAAATATCATATCCAATAGTATCTAGTGTTATTAAATGCATCGTAAAATATCTCTGATAGCATTGTGTCTTCAAGTGAAGAATGGAGGATGATCTTGTAAGTCGGTAGGAGAGAGATAACCATGTGTAGCTATATTTTCAGTGTCTGTTAGTTCATGTTTGGCTGTTTTTTTTTCAGTCCATTTCATTTGTGAAAAGCCGGGAACTTGAAACGTACATGTATAATGCTGATCTGAGTAGTGTTGACTAGGCATGAAAATGGATTACCCTTGGGTGTCTAGCCTCAGACCCGAGCCCATACCCACAGAATACCCGCACCATCACAGAAAAAACTAATGAACAAAAATCCTAGGGTATACCCATGACAGGTATACCCGTGGGTTGCTTACATAGGAGGGTGAGGGTGATGAGGTGAGGGCAACAAGTAAAACACGAACAGAAACACTGACCGTAGTTGTTGCCGTCGAAGGTGATTGTGAGGTGAGTGGGAGATTGCCAGTGAGAACGAGGACGAGACAAGCAATGACACAACGCACGTAATTGGTGCATTGTGCCATTACTCATCGTCATTGTTGATAATGGTGGGGTGATCGTGAGGACGAGAGTGAGACGAGCGGCGTGCATTGCGTCATTGTTCCTCGTCGTTGTAATTGCATTCTGTTGAGGATGATTGAAAGATGATTTAGTCGACAACACCAATCACACTCAGTGCATACGATTTCAAATCAGAAGGTCAAACAATCCCGCATATTATTGTTGGCATAGGGAAAACAACCAGCTTTGGACTGCCACTGTTCAACGACGCAAGGTTAGAAGCTCTAGTAAAGCAGACGAAAGAAATGTATGAACGTGGAGGATACATATGGCCCTCCTTCGTAGCCATTACCATTAACATCGTTTACTCTCGGGGAAAATCGGAGTGTGATGTCTATTGTTTATCTGTGTGTACGATTCCCTTGCAAGCAAGGTGATTCTCAACGGTTTCTGATACAGTGGCGGCACCAGGCCCATCGATCTCAGAGGTCATATGCATACGTAGAAGCGACGACTCATCTTCTCCAATCCCACCATGACCCATGTGTGAATGCCCTGTGGAAATTTGAAAAGTTCACATCTGGCGCAGACACATTGGTACCACCGGGAGATGGAGACCAAGTCCGAAAGGTTACAATCTCTCGATGTTCCTCAACTTCGCCAGAACGTCTTTCCGCCATCGAGACCTGCATGACGACGCTGAGATCTTTCCTCGACATGCGCATCCCCAGCTTTACAGGGGAGTGGATATACTTAGATCCGACTCCTTGTTATCCCAAGTTCTATCCCAGACCATCCCGGGCCACTCTTTCCAACAATCCACCTGCCTACATCAAATCCGTTATTCCGTGGGTGACGACCCCTCCTCCAGCCACGCGTTCGCGCAGACGCCACTGGGTCACGGTCACTCCAAGCAGTGTTTGAAGTGCCACAGGCTAGCCCGTGAAAAGCCTCAAATCCACGAATGGCGTCGCCTTAGCCACGAACATGGCTGATGGCATTCCCAGGAAAAACTCGTGACCAGCAATGGCCATGATTGGCTAC
This sequence comes from Chalciporus pseudorubinellus, assembly GCA_038092895.1. Lineage (NCBI taxonomy): Eukaryota > Fungi > Basidiomycota > Agaricomycetes > Boletales > Boletaceae > Chalciporus > Chalciporus pseudorubinellus. Next base: position 9,010 of record JBBPRG010000400.1, on the reverse strand, counting down.
TTGGACTTTTAATTTCGCATAGATACCATGTAGAACAATGCCCAAGCGATGCTACAAGTAATATAAGCTCTATGCTCCAAATCGTGAAAACATAGGATCCTCAATCATGTCTCCATCATCTACTTCCCCTTCGGCATCCAAATTCACCAATTCATACAACTCTAACTCTTCGTCAAGAGACTTCATGGATGTCCTGCAAGTGATTTCAGCCCAGGCTGTGTTCGAGAAGTCAAACAACTGTTCGAGTTGTTTTTTCTCGTATGGAGTCGTGAAATCAAGACTGTTGAGAGTAGAGGCATATGAGGAACTACTCCATGTGTACTTACCTGCAGTGAGGCTTGGTAGCGTCGAACGTAGTGGTATGAGGTTAAGAAGTTAATTTAAACCCAGACGAGCTGAGTCTAGAATATGTGTACACATAGCGTGGTAAATACTTACTATACTAAGTACGCTACGTTCAACAAAGACTTCCATCTTCATCGTCAAGTAGTGATCGCTCCTGTAATTGTCTAGTTATTGATTTAAACGAGTTGTTGTCAGGTTCGTTGGCAGGCTCAGACTCGGATGTTGAGGATTCGGGTAACATTTGATGAATGGTAGCTTCGTTCGCAGGTTGAGGTACTAGTATATGGGATGAGAGGTCGATGGAAGTGGTGGATGGTTCTGAACTGTCCATAGTTGCTACAGTAGATGCAAGACGTCGTTTTCGCCGAAGCCGTTCAAGTGGGGCCATTTTCAGCATGTATTCATCATGAAGATGCATTCGCAGTTCGGCAAGATTCAACATATGTTTAGGAGCGAGGCGTGAATGGAGTTTGGTCAGGATGGTCCCGAAATTGCTGAAAAGGCGCTCGCAGGAAGCTGAGTTGGCAGAGATGGACAATATGCGAGTCGCGAGCCTTTGCAGAGGAGTAGGAGGCCGACTGGGAAAGCTGACTGACTTGTAGATGAATAATGGGTCGGAGAACTCAGCCTTGATGGGTTGTCAGTTCCACTGCTCGCAACATGGCTGACGACAGCCTACCTTTCCAATCGGATCCGCTTTCAGTGCTGCAATAAAGTTTGGTAAAGCCTTGTATGCAGCAGTGTTGTCCAGATAGTCGAAGAGTTCTGCGAGAAGTTCTCAGGGAGGGTCTTCTTGGTAGAAGTGTTTCCAGAGCTGCGATAAGAGTTGATAGACACCAGAATTTGTGAAGATGGTGAGCTGCGCAAAGGGCGAAGTCTTGTAGATAGGGTTTAAGATGACGGCGGCAAAGAAAACCTCTTGTTCGCACTTGCTCCATCGCTTTTCAAGGCTATCAACAATTAATTGGATCATGCGGCGCTCCTCAAAGGTTGTGGACTCCTCGATCATTTTGCAATATTGTGCAATTAAGAATCCAAAGGTGATAAGAATTTCGTCAAGCCGACAGTGAACCGATTGCGAGATATTCGCAGCAAGGGCAAGAGGTTCAATATGCTTGACAATCCTACAAGTGATGAGCCCCGATTGCGATATAATATCAAATGACAAACCTCAACATCATGTGCCAAAAAAGTGGATCGTCAATTATTCTAATCATTTCAGCACCTTTCTTCCGTGATGTGGAATCGCCAGCTACGAAGATCTTCAACCCAGCCACTGAATTCCTCTCGCGATCGACCAAAATTTCAAGAGTCCGTTTTAAATCTAGCAAACGACGGAAGGCAAGATAGTGTGCTGTCCATCGAGTAATGACAGCACGAATAACTGAAAGGACCTTGGACCTTGATCCATCAGCAAGGGAAAGACTCTTTTGGATCTCACGCATTAGGGCAAGGATTCGGGACTTGCTCCGGAGCCAAGCAATGAGATCGGTAGCATTCTTTGTGTACATTGTGTACACCCCAGAGGTTCCCTTGAAGTAGTCGCCCACTACCAAATTGATCTGCCAATGATCTGAGAACAGTTCAAATTTTCAGAGTTCGAGTTGACGAACCTGGTGGGCATAACAATCTGGAGTAACAAGCCAGGGTAAATCTTTCAGAATACTTTTCCGTGCTGCGCGTGATTCCCCCGATGCATCTGATGTAATAGCGATAATAGAAACCTTCCAATCAGCCTCAACAGTTTTTCTAACATCCAGAATAATATTTTTGAGGTGCTCTGCTGTTCGCTGATCAGCTGAAACATCAATGACCTGGACAGAATGGACCTTTACTTGAAAATTAGTGCTGCAATAATTATGGTAAGCCAACACACACCGAACGAGCAGAAGTTGTCATGACGAATGCAACAAGGTGATGCGAGTTCACTCCTGTCCATCCATCTGTCTGTAGTGTTGCGTCAAGCCCTTGGCTCCTCTCCTTTGCATCATCCTGAAATTTCTTCAACTCTCGAGGGATATAATTGTGTGCAAGTCGATAGCTAGATATTGGGATGGCAGCTGGGAGCATGTCCTCAATAAAATCCTGAACTGCTTTGCTATTGATCCACAACGCGGGAAAATTACAAGCCGCAGTAATCCATGCTAAGTGACCCGCAAAGTGATCCTGGTAAGCTGTAGATTGTACACTGGCAGTCAGTATGCCACTGGCACTGGCACCATAAAATCCCATTGAATAACTGCGTTGATGAGACAACAGGCGTTGTCGCTTTGAAGATGGATGGAGATCTATTGGAGCAAAAGGGAGGGGACTATTGGAGACGGAACAGCTAGATGAAAACGACCCAGGCGAGCCTGATAGAGGAGTTAGGACAGGCGGTGTCCCGGTGGGTGATATAAATGGTTTTGATTCGAAAGCAGTGCCAGTGTCGTTCATAGCTGATTGAAAATGAACGAAACTGGGACCGGCAACTGCTAGTGGGGCTGGAGCATGCGGGGGTGAATTCAAGCTGATGCTTTGTCCAGCAGGGACAGCAACTCGGAGAATGGGTTGAGTTGAGCTTGATGGGCCCGGGGTTGGAAATCTATAGAGATTGTCGAGTGGGAGACTCGGAGGTGGTTCTGTAGGGGATGGCGGGGCAGCTCGATTGTACCCTTTCTCGATACATGCAGCTGTAGCTAGATTGCGGATGTCAGTTGGTTGGCGTGGACAGTTTTTCAAGTGTCAGAGGAACATCTCTGGTCGAGCTTGTATCCATGGGCATGGCCCTCGTGGATCGCGAGCTTCGAACGCCCATACTAAGAAGTCATTCAAGTTATAAGTATTGTCCATCTCACTGCAGCCGACTCAAATGAACTTACGCCAGGTTGTGATGTCTGTTTGCGTTCGAGTCTGAAGGCGCTGACCATTTTTCAGCTCCTGCTCGTCTTGCTCTTGTTCGGCTACAATCCGTGCGTCAAAGCATAACTTACACGCAACCTTAGCCCGTCTTTCCTTGATATTGGCAAATGCACTTGGTGAATTTCGCGAGAGCTCTGGGTGGTCATAAAAGTGGTTTCGATACCACCTACTCATGATTGAAGAGATGAGGACTGGAGGTGACTCGACTTGGATTGCTTCCCCAGGGCTCACTGCTGCTCACTGGCACTTTATATGTATTCGGTGGGAGATAGTACAGATAGGAAGATTTACGGACAAACTGATAAGACTGAGCATGTGGTACAACTATCTTTGTCGAGCTCAGACAAGGAGCTATGTCTGGGGTCAGGTGAAACTCAAACTCTCAGGCTGCAATGATAACGGGAAAACTTCGCCTCGATAAGACCATATGCGAGAATCTATGACTGTGTGACTGCCACCGCCATGTTCATGGATTGTGGCTTTTCCGTGGGCTAGCCGCTGGCCATGGCGTGTGGCAGGGGTTGTCTGCCCGTGGCACTTCAAACACTGACTCCAAGCGTTTCGAATTCACGCCAACAACTAATAGAGGCCTGCGTCGATCATGCCCTGAATACCCTCCATATCCACCTCCGTATTACTGACATGGAAATTGTCACGCGGAACGACATCTGGAATTCTGAGCGGTCACGCCGAGGGCCTTTCTGGGCAGGCCAGGATACGAGAAACTGCTCCATCTTTGCGAAAAAGCTCGAAGAGACTTGAATCACGAATCTCGGCACGTCTGGTCGGACTCAACAAGCAGAGCAACTCAGAGCAGGTGGAGACGAGAGTCTGTTCTCAGGTGCAGTCACTGTGGTGATAGAGTCGTCAATGTTTGTATTGTTCTCTTAGCGATGTCTTCGACTATCGACGGTCTTGACCTGGAGACGTGCCAGTGGTTCACGAGGGGGGTGGGCTCTTTAGGAACTCTTGGCACCGAACACGTGAGGTTTCATGGGAAGGGCCCATTTGCCAATGGTGACAAAGGCACCAGGTCCGTTGAAGAGGATAATGGTCCCAGAAAATTGGGCGAGGTATCAAGTGAAGGGCAATTATGTACTTTGGTTTCTTGCTGTCTAGGGCGAAATGGATATCGTTGTCCCCCTGAGTTGCTGCGATTCGATGCATGTGATGAAGCAAGTATACCTTAGTCTCCATACTGGACCCCAAGGTCGCATCAAGACACCAAGGGCCTATCACATGCATGAATTGACTTTGCTCATGAACAACATCATTCACCGTCCAAAGGATCACGTCTATGAAGTTCGTCGACTATAGTACATTCTCCACTACTCAGAGAGAAGAAACAAAACAACACATACGCCTGGTTAAGTAGTGGAGATCGCGAATAAGTGAAAGAAGAGAACGCGAAATGAAAGTCAAATGATGTACGTACAAACAAATGAAGCATGCACCTCTGAATGCACGCTTCCATAATGTTAAGAAGATATCCAAACAAATGAAAAAATGACATTCCGTCCTTGCATGCTAGCATATCAGTGTTGGTGGGAGGAACGGTCCTACGACGAAGTTCCTCCGGTTAGTTGTCCAAGGTATTGTATGAGTAAGATTCTTCTAGGTAGAAAGTGGAGAGGTAGAAAGGAAGATTGACAGGGATCGGAATCGCATGGAGAAAACGTAGCAGGTATCGCAGGAGCGGATGTTGTGTGTAGGTGGGACGGCGGCGGCGTGCTGTGGCTCCGTGAAAGAAGAGAAAAAAGGATGATGGTCTAGTCCCAATCAATAGTTATACCGCCGGGTCCAGGGCCAGCAAGCCCGATTCCTCTTTCGGCTTCACGTTTGAGCCACTTGAGAGCCCGTTTGTCCTCCTTCATAAAAGGTTCCAATCGCTCGAGGCATTTCTTGTTATGGTCCTAATGTTACGCATCCCAAGTCAGCCAAACTCCCCAATAGGCATACTGATGCGGCGTAGGTACCTTGAGCCACTGTTTCTCCTCTTTGGTAAGCATGTTCTCTTTCACCATCCGAGTTTGGATAGGAACGCAGGTCAAACGCTCAAAACCGAGCCAGATATCGCCGTTGAACTCGCCTTTGGTCTGCGTTACGGCGTTCTCCATCAGGAAGCTATAAGAGCGGTGATGAAGGAGGTTGACACACCTTCACGCGTCGAACAGCAAGAGCGGACTCGATACGCATACCCCATCTGCCTTCAAGGTCTGGGGGGAATCCCGTCAGGAACCAATGTTAAGTAATCAGATCGGTGCAAAGCTCACAGAACCCAGGTTCATTGGTGATGACATGTCCTGGAACAAGGGGCACGCTGCTAGAGAAGCCATGTGGGCCTTCGTGAACGTTCAAGAACGAGCCAAAACCATGACCCGTTCCGTGCTGCGGATACAATCAAATCAAATACTTCAGTGAAAAGAAAGATCACATACAAGGTAATTGAGACCGTCTTTCCATAGAGCACGACGAGCGAGTACATCCAATTGCATACCCGTCGTCCCTTCAGGGAACACGGCACTATCGATGGCGATCTGGGGTAAAGATAAGTTTGACGCGCGGAGACTTAATTCATGAGCGCCATTGACGTACATGGCCTTGCAGCACGCGTGTGTAAGCTTCACATTGATCTTGTGATGGACGACCAAAATGGATGGTACGGGTCGTGTCACACGTGCCATCTCGATACTGGCCGCCTGAGTCACTGAAGTGAGAGATGGTTCATCAGCGTCGGAGATATCATTAGAAGCCTTGAGAGAAAAGCATACTTCAAGTAGGGTGTGTCTCGATCAATCATCCTTGCGTTCGATTTGGTGGGCGAATAGTGCGGCAAGGCTGAACGCGCACGAAAAATTAAGAACGAAAGAAACAGCGCGTAAGATGTTTCCTTACCTGCATTGGGACCGCTAGCTGAGATATTCTCGTAGGCGAGACCCCAGTAGTGCTTGTTTTGCCTCCTATACTCCGTTAGACGCCATGCGGCTTCGTATTCCGTGATATCGTAGCCTTGGTGGATCTTGTGCTCTAGCCAGGCAAGCCATTTAACCTGTAGTAGGATGACGTGAGAACAATGAAAGGAGCGAGGCAGGAGTAGGACCCACGTAGGCAGCTCCATCACGTAGATATGCACGCCGCAGACCCTCAAGCTCCACTTCGTTCTTGACTGCTTTCATGTTGTCGATGTAGGAGGTGGAAGCCACCGTGTAACGGAAATGGGTCAGCATGAGCGAGATCGCATAGGAAGTATCGGGGCAGATGAGTAATTTGCCCTCGCCCCATTCCCTTCGTCGGAGGAATGTCCAGATATCATTGTACTCCCTTCTCTCTACCTTGAGCGCGCGTAGATAATCCTCGGTATCATCCGTGAGCTTTGCTGCATCGAGGAAAAGGATGACCTTGTCGAGCGAAATGAATAGGTAGGAATAGAAGAGCGGGTTGAAAGGGATGTCAGATCCACGTAAGTTCAATAAGTACGCTGACGGGACGACGTCAACAGAAGCTAGCTTTGAAGATATAACACGTACCGATATTTGATAAAGAAGTGATAAGAGTCCCAACGTGCATCTGCGCCGCGGTCGGCGGGGACTTTGAGTACGAGGGCACAGCTGGCGGCTGGGCTCGAATCCATTGTCGGACCTCGGCAATCTTGGAGGTCGCCTCCCGGCCCGTGAAGTCAATGGATTGGATGAAAATTGGATCCTTGGAACGTAGAGGCTTGTCCTTCCAACATAGGTCGATGAAGTTTTGAGGAGGGAAAATCAACTTGGAGCCTTTTGCGCTGAGCTTGGTCGTCAGTTGCGTGGCTTTCTCGTGCGAAAGCATTCGGGCATCAATGCCTATCTTTGTATCTTTGGCACGATCCTTCGGGTTACATCAGAATCCCCGCCATAAACCATAAGCACGCCACATACCACCAACCATTCGATCCAATCCTTTGGGGCATCGACAGCGCCAGCTGGGATGAGATTCCAGTTGGGGTCCAATTCCTCGCGTGCTTGAAGCCAATAACGGGAGTCAGTGACGAGATAGGCCGTGGTCTTAGAAACGACAGCTTGGCCTGCGCTTCCGGTGAATCTATCCGCACGTAAGATGGCGAAAAGATCGGGAGATTTCGTTATACTCACGCAGAAATCCATTCTCTACGTTTTTCGCTCGCAGCGACATATTCGGACTGGTGTGCATCTTCACTGGGGATGACGCTGGTCGCAAGGATTGAGTGAGGCGGAAGAAGGTCGACCGCATGTCACAACTTACTAATAGTCAAGCCCGTCCTTCATCATGAGCTTTCGAATCTGCTCTAGCCTGTCGGTCGTATCCACCCGCTCCTTGATCGACTCGACGTCGTTCATTTTCCGTTCCAAGGCGGATCCGACGAGGGTACTTGAGGAATCGGTGGAGTAGAAGGCAGGTCGCTTACTGCTACTCGTCGACCTGGAAGACGTGCGAGTGGGCGAGTTGTATTGTGGCGGCGGCGCCTTGTCGGAACTAATGGAAGGGCTCCTATCCAAAAGCTCTCGTTCCCTCTCCCTTGCCTTGCCAACCCCCCATCCATACCCCCATTTCCCAGATCTTTTCGAATCTGATCGGATTAACCCTGACCTGCTATCCTCACGGGAAAGCGGGGGGGTTTTGGTTGGACTTTGATTCTTTGGAATCGCAGGAACGTCGTAAGCCTCCGAGTCAGAGTCGAATTCGAGCTTCTCCGGATCGGAGAGAGTTCGGGTGGTCGAATACGATCCTGAGCGTACAAGTCGCCCAGAATTATGAGAACGGTTGGAGCTTTGTCCTTCGGAACGATGTGAACGCTGAGAGCGATTATCGGATTTGTTCGAGGCAGTCTCTGACTTCTCCGAGTCAGTGCGAATGAGTGGGCTGGCTTCCCTGAATCTTGCCCTGTTGGAAGCGAAGGGGAAACACATAGGCGGCGGCGGAGGCGGTGGTGGGGGAGGAGGAGGCGGGGCCATCTTCGCAACTTGGGGTGATAGTTCGAAGCAAAGAGCCTTACGCTGGCAGAGGCTGGCGAGTCAGAGGCTGATGGCACGAGGCCAGGACTTGCGCAGGGTCGATGTAAAATTGAGCAACTGCGGGAATTGATGACAAATAAACCTAAAATTGGTGGGTTACCAAGTTTTGCTGTGTCGCCAAACAAAATGGCCCTGGCCCAGCTGTTGTGAACCCCGTGTGATCCAAGATCGTGTCGGTCCTCGGGCCTAAGTAATGAACGGGTCAAGTAAAAGAACATGCTGTTTGGATCCGTGCCATCGTCATGACATATTCACTGCTAAGCCTGTCATTATTACCCAACGGACCACGGTCTCAGACCTTCTCAGACCTATTGGTTGAACAAGGCACCGAAATGGTTTGAAACACGTGTACCACCAATAGATCATTATTGGATGAATCTCGTGCTTCATACGTGCCCACGGTGATGGTGGTGTGCTCTTATGGAGTGAACCAGTTATGGGAAAGTTTCATGGGGGAATTTCATTGGGCAAACGAATCGGAGTTGAGAACACGAGGCAGCAACGATCCCCGTCGATTACTATCGGCAACCTAGGTGGCAAGCTCTCCATTTATGGCGTATGTGCCACGAAGTTCAGAAGCGGAGTTAGAACCCGAGGTGCTATCCTGGATCCGAGATGGAAAACATGCGTAATGCGATTGAGAACGCGGCGAAGTGCAAGAAATCCTGCGTTTGCTACCGCTTAAGGAGTCTGCGTTGATAGTTACGAGCGACGGTGTGAATAATATGGAAATTGAG
>JBBPRG010000399.1:0-13053 GCA_038092895.1 Chalciporus pseudorubinellus | reverse complement strand
TCCTACTCCTTCTCGCGAGACTCTCACACCTGCCAGAATGGACCCCCCCTCCCCACCCACTCTCAATGATTAGTACAACTGAGACCACCACCTCGCACCTGTGGATATGGCAACAGAACCTCAACACGTCGCACTCCACCCAACTTTCCCTTCTCAATGATACAGATATAGGAGAATGGGACATAATCACCCTCCAAGAACCACACATCAACAAATATGGCAATACAATATCTAACTGGTACCACCACATCCTTTACCCCTCCACCCGCTCGACCTCCAACAAGCGCTATCGTGCAACCATCCTCATAAACACCAAACTCAAAACAGACTCATGGACACAGATCAACTTTCCCTCATCAGACGTCATCATTGCACAAATATTGGGTGTGTTTGGAAAATGCACCATAGTCAATATATACAACGCGTGTGAAAACAACTCTACCATCAAGGAACTATCTATGTTCCTTGATGCTAACATCAGGCAAGTCAGACCATCTGATCGTGACCACATGATCTGGCTGGGAGACTTTAACAGGCATCACCCACTGTGGGAGGAGGAACGAAATGCCCACCTGATGTCCTGGCGACACCTTGAAGCTGCCCAACCCCTACTAGGCCTCCTAGCTGACTACAGAATGATTATGACTCTCCCAAAAGGAACCCCTACCCTCCAAGCCCTCGTAACCAAGAACTGGACCAGGCCAGACAATGTTTTCTGCACGGAACATACTGTCAAATTACTCAACTGCTGTGACACTGACCCCTCACTCTGTGGTCCATGCACCGATCATGTCCCCATACTAACAGAACTAGACCTCCTGCTGTCACATGCACCCCCCACACCATCCAGGAACTACAACGATGTAGAATGGGAAGAATTCAATAAGTCCCTAGAAGTCAAATTAGCTATGTACCCCAAACACCTCCCCATACTCACTGAGGAAGAGTTCCAGGCGATGGCCCAAGGCATTACCAAGGCTATACAGGACACCATCGAAGAACACGTGCCACTATCACGATCATGCCCCCACTCTCAAAGATGGTGGAATCGCGACCTAACCAACATGCGCCGAGAAGTAGCAAAGCTCGCTAACCTATCCTACAAGATGAGAGCCTCCCCAGATCACCCCTCCCATGAAACGCACAGACTATGTTGTAATCAATACTCAGAAGAGATCAAGAAAACAAAATGCAAGCACTGGGAAGAATGGTTAGAACACATGGACAGCGAAGACATCTGGATCGCGCGAATCCCAACCCTTGATGTCAAATGGCATGACAGCTCTTCATCACCCACAGACTCTAACAAAGAAAAGACAAAAGCCCTAGCTGAAGCTTTCTTCCCCCCTCCCCCCATGACCTCCTCAGTCCTCAACGAATATGAATATCCAGATGCAGTACCTAGCCCTCGACCGATCACTGAGGAACAACTACTCAGGGGCATAAAAAAGCTGAGTCCAATGAAAGCACCAGGGCCCAACGGCATCAAGAACGTCATGTTCAAAAAGTGCTCGAGGATACTCACTCCCCACCTGCTATGTACATTCTGCGCAGTGTTCACACTAAAAACTTACTATGGCCCCTGGCGCGACTTCACAACAGTAGTACTTTGCAAACCAGAGAAACCTAACTACGGAGTCCCAAAAGCATATAGACCAATTGCCCTCCTAAGCACCACAGGGAAACTACTCATGGCCATTGTTGCAGACCAGCTATCCTACACCCTCGAACACCACCAACTCCTCTCCCCCACCCACTTCGGTGGTCGCCCAGGAAGATCAACAACAGACTCCCTACACCTCCTTGAGGCCACCATAAAGAACGCTTGGCACAACAAACGAGTAGTCTCTGTATTATTCCTCGACATCAAAGGTGCATTCTCGAATGCAGTAACTGACCGCCTACTACACAACTTAGTGTTGTTGTTGGCCTGGCCTGAGGCCCTGAGGCCCTGGCTTCAGGCCCTATATAGGCCAGGCCAAGCCAGGCCCATATATAGGGCCTATCAGGGCTCAGGGCCTGGCTTAAGATTGGTTCAGGCCCAAGCCCTGGGCCCAGGCCCTGGCTTATCAGTAATATTTTATTATTGTACTACTAATATTTAGTGAACATCATGGGTATGGCAAACCCACATGAATTGGGGGTATGGGTACAATGTGGGTGTGGGTGTGGACAGGGTTTCCAGATGCCCATACCTATACCCACACCCACAAGGTGGGTTTGCTATCACTGCTCAAAAATTGTTGCAATCTTGGATTGTGTCTGGCAGATGTGATATAACATTGGAAGGTGTGGAAGTCTCGCTTAGCCTTGGTGAGACGAGTTGTAGCATACATTCCTGGCTACAGAATCAGTCCCTGGTCCATGCAGTTTGATCCAATTGTTGTGGAGATATGCCAATTTTAAGAAACAATGTCATTGTAATATCTATGTATATCCTGATTACATGACTAATATCTCTGTAATTATTGAATCAGATCACATGACCCAGGGATGGACTTTGTAGCTAGCAATGTACACTACCACTTGTCTCACCAAGGCTAAGCGAAATTCCCACACCTTCCAATGTTACATCACATGTCTTAAATGCCAAAATGAGGTTTCAACCAGTCCAAGATTAGTTTTTAACATATCATGTGTTCCTGTGGAAATCATGCTTCGGACTAGTGAGCATAAATTTAGACCTTTATCCTGGCTTTAAATAGGCCCTAAGATCGTAAACATTGGTTCACAGGCTCATGAGATATGACCATTTTTGCGATGCATGTTATTTTATAAGCTATGAACATTGTACAAGAGATATAAAATCAAGAAATATATATACAAATCTCAAAGAATTTGAAGATGTACACTCAAATATGATGTCAATGGAGGAAACAATCCAGTCCCACAAAAGACTGGTCCTAACTAGTTCTGGACCAGGTTTTGGATTTGAAAGACTACAGCCATTCATTTTCTATAACCAGAGCAACTGCAATCACATTTAACCAGTTCTAACTTCTAAGTGGTCCAGTCCAGTCCAGTTGCTGGTCTGTAGTGGTTGTGCAACTGGACCTGAAAACACTATGAACAACTAAAGGTGCACTTGAATGACACCAAACAAACATGAAAAGTCAAATCTAAGGATTTGATCTGGATTTTAGAGCATTTCATGAGTTCAGATGTATAGACATGATGCCAATGTAGTAAAAATAATGAAAGCTAGGCCAAGCCCAGGCCCACATTGAGGGCCTGGCCTGAGGTATTTGTAGGCCCAGGCCCAGCCAGGCCAGGCCCAAGCCAGGGCTTTCAGGCCAAGCCAGGCCCTTAACATCACTAGTTATAACCAGGTTTGTTTGTTATAGAAGGTCGACGTGCTCAATGTGCGATACAGTAGTCGGCCCTGTGTCAAGTGGATGCAAATATTGTTCAATTCAAGTTGTACGTGCAGACGACAGATCATGACTCGGAGGAGGGGAAGCGTGTGGAGACGTTTTCATTGTTCTGTGGACGTTCAAGTCATGCATAGTGGATGGGCCATGAATTCAAGTTCCATAAGTCGTACCTTGGGTTGGACTTGGAGGTAGGGCGAACCCCGTACGCTTCTCCGTATCACTCCACCAGAAAGGCCCACAGCGAGAACTCGTGCCAAAGCATCGGTTTCGACTCGACCTTGTTAGTGATTCGGTTTGAAAAGACGACAACGGGCCCGGGCATACACTGAAGAACTCGGGGAGCAGAGGCAGCGAGGAGTCGGCCTTGGGGAAGATGGCAGTATCGCCATAACCTGAAAAGAGCCGGTAAACCATGCTTATTTGAGGAGGCGAATGGGGGGTGGCCTACGACCGACCATACGGCTCCAATCCTCAGACGAGAAGTCCAGGCTCTCTTGGTGTTCAGTCCATGTACAACTCGGCATTTGTGAAGTTGCAGTTGCTGCCACTAAGAATGATAGTCAGCTTTCGAGGAAAACAGCACTGAACGTGCAGCGGGGTCAAATCCAGCAAACGTGGTAGTAGTTCAAGCGCATCTCGTCGGTCGCTCGGTGAAATGGTGCAACTCGGAAGAGACACATACGGTAAGTTTTCCGAACACTGGGGACCCAACACAAACCCAACATAAGAAAAGCCCGGTACTCACCACTCATAGCTTATTCACCGACACCCGCATTATCCTCACAGGTAAAGCAGCAACAAACCTCACTCGTGGTCTCCCGTCTGATATCCAGGTCTGGATAGCATTCGACAGAACACGAGTTAGATTCGCAATGCTAATCGAACTAGAAATACCTGGACATCATCGTGATACAGCTCTATACAACAAAGCAAGGGTGAACAGGTCAGGCCAACTACGAAGATACCTCCATTGGACTATGGCCACTAGCGACTGTCACGTCCTTGTAAGCCCGCCGAATTCGGGAGGAACGGCGAGCATGTCTTGGACGATTCGTATAGAAAAGCGGGGAAAATGGAGAACCTGTCACGGAGGTGTTGGAGATTACGAAGATGAAGTCTTCAGTCGGAATCAGGACACCGTTCATGGCGTATGGTAACCAGGCAGAGTTGGTATACTTTTATGGGAGTGCATGTATGCTTGTCGCGATTGATTCAGCGGAGGCACGCATACCCTCTGCAGCTGCGTAGTACCGGTCCCGACCATGTGCTTGTACTTTTAGGTCTTGTGATGTCCCCTTCTCAAATTCCAATTGCTGTACAGTTGATCCCGATATATATTTCAGCGCCCCTTGTGACGCAGTACTACTACTTCATGTTACTACGACTAACTCAAATATCATTCGGAATCCTCGGTTTCTCCATGTCCTCGGGACCAAAGCTCAATGGCAACAGCCCACCGACCGTCTGCTCCACTACCCCACCTAGTTCGCGTGGCTCACCATCAGGGCCCTTTTGGGGATAATCAGCCGGGACGAGCAGAACGGGCATGTCCAGATGGCAGAATTCGCGGATGACCTGGCGGCAGATACCGCATGGAGATATAGGAGAAGGAACATCTCTGAAGGGAGTGTAGGCGTGAACTGGTTGCTGACGGTGATGGATAGACGGGATAAAATCGACTTACGAGGTAACCGCAATCGCGATAAATCTCTTCTTTCCCTCGCTCTGCACTCGCGTGAACGCAGGCACTGTGAGTGGAAAGACCAGGAAGGATGGGATCATGTATCAGAATTACTTACTACAGCTTTCACGATCGCAGTGCGCTCCGCACATATAGTGCCACCTACAAAGATCGAATGAAGAGATCGAACAAAGGAAACCTCAGACTTCGAGGAACGATGATACATACCATGAGATGCGTTCTCAACGTTCGCACCCTTAATCACCGTACCATCTATGCACAACAGGGCGGCACCGACACGAAATTTAGAGTATGCTGCATAGGCATATTCCTTGGCTGAAGGATTTGTGTGGAATCAAGCTGTCAAGGATGATTTCATGTCACTTGGAGTGGGCCCACCTTGGATGGCTGCTTGGATTAGTTCCTCGCGAGATTCGCTTGGGAATGACATCTTGATGGCAGAAAATATGTGCGTTGATGCCATCGGAATTCGGAAGCCGACGCCAGCTTTAACGCGGGAGCGAATCAGCTTCATCTCTGTGCTTCGACCAAGCTTCGACGCCTAGTAGCAACCTAGTAGTGGTACATCGTTTCCCGCAACTCAAACATAAAAAGTGAGTATGCCATTCCATTCTTATCAAATCCCCTAACACACGGAAAAAATCGCGAGGATATACACACTATGCAGGTTCCCAAAGTCAAAACCCCAGATTATGAATATGTTGCAAACAACCACAGGATCCTCGGCTTGAAAGATCATGCTTGTACTATCGATAACCTTCCTGTCGAGCTTCTTTCATCCATCTTCGAGCTTGCTGGTGAGAACACAGATGATGAAAAGGACAACCAAAGTGTACTGAAATATTGGGACGGCTTCAGATTCTACCCTATCGAGGTCATGGCACTCGTCCACGGCAGTCGCCTGCCATCATTTCGAATTGTCATATCCCTGGTTTGTCATCATTGGTGCCATGTAGCCATCTTAACCCCACATCTCTGGACATCACTCCGTCTAGCCTCTTGGGACTCATTTGAACAGCTCCAGACAATCTTAGCACGGAGCAAAGGCCTACTCCTCGACGTGCACATCTCCCATTATATCGAAGCTGATCCACTTGTGTATGATCCAGCACTTCGAGTTGATCCCCTCCCTCGTTTAGAGCAGCGATATATCACTCTTTTCGGTGCCTTGGCCCCCCGTTTGAGAAGCATGCACCTTTCGGACAGTCGCCTCAACTGGTCCAGGTCCTGGATTTCATCTCTCGGCAATCTCACAGCTCTCGAACTCGAGGACCATAATGAATGCTTTTTCCCTTCGTGGAAACAGTTCATCGCTATATTGCGCGCTGCCCCGGGTCTCAAAAGATTGGCCCTTCATTTCGCGGGACCAGAAGAAGGTCCCAGCGACTCGGATAACGAGTCGACTGCCAGTAATAACACAGCTGCTCTTGTCCCGCTTCTGGATCTCACAGAGCTTGTCCTCGCAGACGAGTCACCTGAGTTCGCAGAAGGTCTACTTCAAAAGGTCTACATGCCTGCCCTCCGGAATCTATCTCTTTATATCTCCGGTGAAGATTACTCCACATTCATCGAGCTACTCGCTGGCCCAGCAACAGTTCCCATTACACCTGCAGCTCCCGATGAACAGTATAGTTTGCTCAACCGCCTCGAAAGTTTTCGCATCACATCTCTCGCCTGGCCTGGGGACGATGGCATAGCAGGCTTGGAGATGCTCTATGACGGGCTCTATAACCTGACATTATTGCAGATCACTGTCTCTGAATCGACCGCGATACCCGAACAGCTCGAGTTCCTTCTCCTCCTTCGCGCCTATACACCCCCCGGACAAGTTAACCCCGCTGTTAGATTGCCGCTGCTGGATACGCTCATCGTCCGTAGTCACGCAAGGGGCGTCGCCCTTATTCACGAGGTTGTCATGAGCAGAAATAATGCTGGGTTCCCCCTCAAGTCTTTGTACATTCAGAGAACGGATCACGACGAAGTGGAGGAGCTCAGGAGGGATGTGGAGACGTTGTCATTTTTCTGAAGAACCGAGTCGCATACTTGAAAATATGATTTCTTCGACGCATTCCGAGCCTTTTCGTTGTTGCAGTTTTCGAGAAACCCGAGGACCTCCAGCTCCTCCGACCTTACAGACCTGCTGGGCAACATGACCTCGCTGTCAGGTTGCCACTGTTGGAAACGCTCATTATTTCTGATCACAGAGAGGCAAGTGAGTCTGCTTTTTAGTAGTGATCGAAAGAAAGATTGTAGGGTTCCCGCTCAAGTATGTGTACTTGGAACAAATGGAGAAGGTGGATATGCGGTAGATCAAGGACGTGCCAGAGGATCATGAACTTTTGAGGAGATCCCTTTGATACTTGATACGTCGTCATTTATTACGATGATTAGGATCAAGCGGAAGGGTCCATATTTACGGGAAGGTATACTTGGTCACATAAGAATACGCCTCTTCGTGTTGTCCAGCTTTGTGGTAGTAGTGAATTAAAGTCTAATCACCCTTGTTTGGCAACAATGACGCAAGATCACGTGTGCTCATAAGGAAGGGGCTTCCGTTGGCGTTTGAACTTCGCTTGTGTCAAAGTTGTCAGCGATGGCCTTCCCACCGCGCTACGAACCGCTCTCAACGGTTGATAAGGACGACGAAGGTGAACCACAAACCCACAAACCCAGACCATCCAGAAAGAAGAGACTTGTTCTCTACATTCTCTCTATCATCGCACTCATGTACGCTTCATTTATCGCCGCTCGACTCGCACGCTCCAGGGGCTTCTGGATGGCGTGCTACGGCCCTCAGAGGAACAAGAGTACATTGACAAAGCTGCCATCGCACTACACCCTACCATCTGGAGACAAAATTCCGTCCGTGGCACTTGGTAGGGAACGAGATAAGGATTTTTGATATCTTTGTGAGCTCAACGTGGTTAAACAGGTGTATGGCAGGCCGGCAAAGGCGAGGTCGGAAATGCCGTCAAGGTAGGTTCACCGTCTACCATTTTGTCATGTCTGTACTGAGGACTATCAGACCGCCTTGGAAGCTGGCTACCGACACATCGACGGCGCATGGATTTACAAGGTACGTGCCTGTGATCTATAAATAACTTGGGTGATGAGTTCCCTAACGACTTGCGCAGAACGAGGCAGAGGTCGGGCAGGCTCTCAAAGACAGTGCTATTCCGCGTGACCAGGTCTGGCTAACGTCCAAGGTAGAGAACTCTTCCACGGTGATGGTTCAGTGTGTCGATTCTAATTTTTTATGTAGCTCTGGAACAACTTCCATGCGCCAGAGGACATTGAGCCTGCTCTAGACGAGTCGCTCTCTATGCTCGGTACCGATTACCTTGACCTGTATCTCATTCACTGGTATTTGTTTGTTTTGGTGTCTATATGCGTTGCGATAACACCAGGAATTTCAGGCCTGTTGCATTTAAGAAGGAGGGAAACAATGTTTTGGACGAAGCCCTCACTGCAGACCCCTATCCTACTTGGCAGAAACTGGAAGAGCTAGTTGACAAGGGCAAGGTCAGAAACATTGGTATCAGCAAGTGAGATTTTCGTCCCTTTCGTTATCTCAGATTGCGTTGACGATTCTTCATTAGCTTCAACATCCGAAGGTTGGTTCGATCACCTGTCCATTGGCGTAATCATTAATTATTTTGCCTCAGGATCCAAAACTTGACAGCCAACTCCCTCAAGTACCAGCCTGCAGTAAACCAGGTCGAGCTCAACTTCTTTAACCCTCAGCCCGAGCTCCTCAAGGTAATTGTGATGGCGTATATGCGCCAATAGCCTACTTATCCTGACTTTATTAGTGGTCCAAGGAAAATGGCCTCCTCCTCGAGGCATACTCGCCCCTCGGTAGCAACAAGCAAGTCGGAGAGAGTCTTTCTGTCCCTGAGGTAGGAGACCTCACTTTTTTGTTCCACCCACGCTTACTATGACGCATACACCCAGGTCAAGGACATTGCGTGCAACCTTGGTATCACCCCTGCACAGGTGATCATCTCCTGGCACGTTCAGCGTGGTGTATGTGCTAGCGTGTGACACAGTTTCATTGAGTTTGACTCCGTTTACAGACTGTTGTACTCCCCAAGAGCGTCACATCCTCTCGCATTGTCGAAAACTTTGAGGGTACGTCGTCTCTTATTCATGCAAACCGCGTACAATATATCAAACCTCTGTGTAGTTTTCGAAATCCCCAAGGAGGACTTTGAGAAGCTCGAAAAGGCTGCGACCTCGCACCCACCTTCGCGTGTTGTAAACCCCAGCAAGGGCTGGAAGCTTCCCTTTGATGTGTTCGATGGGGAGTAAGCGAATTTGTAGTCATTTTCGTTGTCATGTAGGACCTTAGTCTACGTTCTCGGCGAACGGACGTTTTGCTGTTTTCTTCCCTGAATTCAGTTGGTGAGCATTTGTTTGGCAACCCCTTGTGATCCAAACAACCGCCTGCTCGGCTAACCGAAAGAAGACAACAACAACCGTGCAGCTGCAATGGCTTTCCAACAACCACAACATGATGCCCCATGTCTTCGCTTTCCAGAAAATATCGGACTACATGCAACTGTTACTATTGAAGCCGCAGCCAACATGCTTTCTCGCGCTACACAACTGTCGCTGACCATGCCATATACATGGACATATATTGACAAGCCTGTCGGTATGTCTGGATGTAGGATAGGGTAGATGGCAAGCTGAACGCATCTCTTTCCCAATAGAGGGCCAAGTCATCCTCATCTTCCTCCCTAACCCCGCGCAGTTCCCAAACGACGGCATTCGCTACCAAGACCAGGAGACGCGGTATGTCGTTCAAGCGCCAGGCAATCGTGTATGTGCCGTATCTTTTCCGCCCAGGCATATCATCTAATGCAAACCGATCATTCAGGAAATAGAAGTTATGGAAGTCAAATATGGATTCATCCCCAACTCTCAAGAAACAACCGCTTGGCGTCTCCGACGTCGGTACCGACTCGCGAAAGGCGGTCACCAACAAATCACACTCATACACTACACCCGTGGACCTCCCATCCGTACGTCTCGATTCATTCACCCGCACCTCAGTCCCATTTCATCTTAGACACTAACGTACCCCCACGATTCTCTGATCCTATTATTGCCCCCATCTCAAATTACGCTTCCTGACGTCTATCTGTCACTCTATTGTTCTTGCCTTGGTTACTAACACCGATCGATATGTTTGTAGAGATCGTTCCTTCGTTGCTTAATTCTCCTGTGCGACAATACCCGCTACGTCAAATCACCGAACCTCCCGTTTATGTAATGGGCGACAAAGTCGGTCAAAAAGCCTATCCACCTGGCGCTGGACCTCCAGCACCACCTGGACCGATGGGTATGAGTCCTCAAGGGATGGGGATGGGTCAACCAGGGATGGCAATGAATCAACAGGGTATGACGCCGCAGGCTATGGGCATGAGTCCGCAGGCGATTGCGATGAATCCACAAGCGATGCTTGCGCAGCAGAATAGTAATATGGAGGCATTAGAGAGACGGAGGGAACGTGAACGTGCGAGGGAGAGGAGTGGGAGTATGGGAGCGGTGAGTGCCACGGTCGTTTTGCATACACCTAGTTCATCTGAACGTTGCAGCAGCGACCTGGTCCACCTCGATTGGATGACGATGATTCTGGAGGTGCGATACCTTTCGTTTAGCCATGATTTCCCACGTAACCCCTTTAAATGCTCGCTGCCTCAGAAGAATCCGAGATGATATCGACACGGACACTCGCGATGACAAGGTATAGACGCAACCACGAACTAATGGAGGAGGTCTTCAAGAGAGCTGCCTTTGGTAAACGCTTTGCTTAAAATCTGATACATTTACCGCTCACCCATCGCCAAGGTAACATAGTAACCCCGCCACCTCGCCCACCACCCTACTCCATCTTTGACAAAGTCGAACTTGATTCAAAAGTGGTACGTCAACTCAATAAAAGCATGATACTATATCTCACGAGATTGGTTGATCGCACGATAGGCGAAACTACAAGAGGAAGTCGCTGCACTCAAAGCACAAGCTGAAGAACGGAAAGCGCGACGATCGGCAGCGGATGACGTGATAGTCGCTAGTGGTCATAGTCCAATGGAGGTATCTTCGTAGTTGACCTGACCTGTTCACCCTTGCTTTGTTGTATAGAGCTGTAAAACGATGATGTCCAGGTATTTCTAGTTCGATTAGCATTGCGAATCTGACTCGTGTTCTGTCGAATGCTATCCAGACCTGGATATCAGACGGGAGACCACGAGTGAGGTTTATAGCTGCTTTACCTGTGAGGATAATGCGGGTGTCGGTGAATAAGCTATGAGTGGTGAGTACCGGGCTTTTCTTATGTTGGGTTTGTGTTGGGTCCCCACTGTTTGGAAAACTTACCGTATGTGACTCTTCCGAGTTGCACCATTTCACCGAGCGACCGACGAGATGCGCTTGAACTACTACCACGTTTGCTGGATTTGACCCCGCTGCACGTTCAGTGCTGTTTTCCTCGAAAGCTGACTATCATTCTTAGTGGCAGCACCTGCAACTTCACAATGGCCGAGTTGTACATGGACTGAACACCAAGAGAACCTGAACTTCTCGTCTGAGGCTTGAAGCCGTATGTTCGGTCGTAGGCCACCCCCCATTCGCCTCCTCAAATAAGCATGGTTTACCGGCTCTTTCTAGGTTATGGCGACACTGCCATCTTCCCCAAGGCTGACTCCTCGCTGCCTCTGCTCCCCGAGCTCTTCAGTGTATGCCCGGGCCCGTCGTCGTCTTTATCAAGCCGAATCACTAACAAGGTCGAGTCGAAACCGATGCATTGGCACGAGTTCTCGCTGTGGGCCTTTCTGGTAGAGTGATACGGAGAAGCGTACGGCGTTCGCCCTGCCTCCAAGTCCAACCCAAGGTACGACTCATCGAACTTGAATTCATGGCCCATCCACCATGCATAACTTGAACGTCCACAGAACAATGAAAACGTCTCCACACGCTTCCCCTCCTCCGAGTCATGATCTGTCGTCTGCACGTACAACTTGAATTGAACAATATTTGCATCCACTTGACGCAGGGCCGACTACTGTATCGCACATCGAGCACGTCGACCTTCTATAACAAACAAACCTGGTTATAACATTCTGCAGCATCGCTGACCAGTCGCGAGTAGCGGTCGACTCGAATGTGTGAAATTGAGCACACCATTCAACCAAGGGACTCCCCCTCAGGCTCGCAATCATGATGCCGAACGGACTTTCGAATCAGGAGCGAGATCATACCGCGAACACTGATTAACGCTCCTAGCTCTTCGATAACTTGGAGGATACTTACAAAGGTTGCACATGTACTCTACGCTTTCCTTCCCAGTGTCCTATCTACCATGTGGGATGATGAAGTACTAGTATGTACGATGAGTATGGACACGACAGGATGAAGGATCAGATAAATTGAAATATCTCGCACTAGTATAAGTACCAGTAATACGAGGTCTAGGACGTCGTCACCATCTTCATCTTCATCAGAGTCATCATCATAGTCATCATCATCTGGATCATGCTCCTTTTTTTTTTTTTTTGGAATCCATTTCTGTCCCATTGGGGTACATACAACCCTATGTAGGACAATACTAATTAGGAGTGAAGGGGGCACCTGTGCCCCCACTGTATCCCTGAGCACACGAATGCAACCGAAAGCAGGTTGTTGACGCCCTCTGGTTCCTGCCATTCCCACTGGCAGTTTTAGATGCCATGCCCTTCCAATCAACGGTACCCCATGATGGATTCTACACATGGGGAGGTGAATATCTGTCATTGAGTTTGTGGTAGAGAAAGTACCATCATCCTCCATGTCGGACCAGTCCTCCACGATTCCATCCCATTCAACATCCCGAACCACACCTTTCAAGTCCTCCACATCATGCTGGAAAATGTTATAACAATATTCAAGGGTGAGTGCATTGATACCGAGACCCTTCTTTCTACGAGCGGCGAG
>JBBPRG010000398.1:0-13062 GCA_038092895.1 Chalciporus pseudorubinellus | reverse complement strand
TCGACATCGTGAGTCGTCCCCTATCATGCCTGGTAAGTGTTTCATGACCGTTCATGTGGTGTCCTCCATGACAAAGTTCCTCCCATGAAATGTCAGAAATAACTGATACCATGAACCCTCTTTGACAATGTTTTGTATGGTGTATCCAATCTTTCATCTAGGACGGCACTTTCGCGACGCCACCGGCGCTGGAGGATTCTTTCGCTCTCCCTCTCAGCGCCACTGAAAGAAGTATCGATTGCCTTGCTTCAATTCTTTGCCTACCTTGGGGAGACTACCTAAGGTACCCGGTCGCGCACTGACAACTCTGGTTGCCATGTCCATGTCCATCGTCATCCTCGCAACGACGAGTCTGAGTAATTCCCTGACCATCTTACATTTTCTGTGCAGCGTCCACTGGCCTGTCTACCTGTATCTACTCCTGAAGTCTATTCATTTCTGCCGACAGTGCTCTCGTGCTTCTGCAACATGGAACCGATCTCCGAGTCAATTGGCCTATATTTCGATGGGGGGTACTGGTCAATCGTCACCATTGATTCCCAAAATCGTTTCGCTCTTGCAGCGGGCTTTCGTCGTCGCCGCCGCATCTAGGTTCGGACCATACGTGGCATGTTCGAGGAAATGCACGTAGAGGGCGAGACTCTTGTCGGATGTTAACACTGATCTGTAACCCCTCGGTCACATCAGAATCGCTTGCCAGTGGGTTCAGCTAACGGGCTGAATTATATGTTAGGTCTTGGACGCTCCCACTCTTTGGCAAATGTCAAGGAAGTACTATGAATGTTGACACAGAAACTTAGCGAGACGAGACGAGCATGAAAGCCGCGTGGAGCTTCTTGTGGGGCTGATGTTAACACCATGCGATTGTCTAATACTCCTTCCATGATATTTCCAACGAAGCACCTTGAGAAACAAATCACCAGTGTGCCGTTGGAAGGGGAGAGGGTCCGTTTTCTCTGTGCGGAATTCTTTTCTTTTCTGGATGATCGTTTCGATTTATATTTATTTCCCCTCCCGACTACCCACGTCTCTGACATCCAGGGAATAACCTGCAGGTTTCCATTCTACCATCGTGATCATGGCCAGCTTGCCACGTATCCCCCTTCGTATCGACATCGGCTCTCCTCCCAACTCGGCATCTAATCGAGGTGATGATGGTATGATGCCCAAGAGTCGTCTCTGCCCTCAATCACGGGCGGCTGACATGCAGAACAGAACGTTCTCAACATAACAGTCGATTTCATTCTTGGTATGGTCATTCATTTGGCGTCCATCGCATTACGTATGTGCTATCATATCTGGTGTTTTCCGTATTGCTCACCCTGAAGCGTAGAGTATATCATCCAGGAATATTTTGAGCACTAGGTTATCCTCCGGGTGTTTTCCTCATCAATATCTCTTTCCACTTCTGAATGCTCCTTACTTATGGGCGTATGTTGATCTAGATTTTTTGCCAAGTTAATCCCAGAACAGTCGAATCCTGTGGGGGTGGTTAATGACGAACCCCGATGCTGGACAGCCGTGACGCGCGACGCTTGCTTTCGTCCTCTTCGGGTTGCGTGGGTTCACCAAAGATGTGCCGCAGGCCATTCACACGTCTCGTCGAGTCAACTTCCTCCGTTTCTCACAGGCGGTGCCTCGTCTCGTTGACTTCAATTTTGGGACAGGTCATCTTGTTGACGCGAGCCCTCATACACAGGAATGTCTCGGTGGAACAAATTACGGGTGAGAATCAGAACGACAGGAAAAATTGTGAGACTTCCTTGGCCCACCGTTCTTCTCAATGAATATCGATGTTGAGGACTCTCGCTCCGTCTTTCAACTTTCTTACGACACTCCACTGGCACCAAGTTTCCCCACAGAGGCCGTCAGATTTCGATTTCTTCGCGAGAGGATTCCAGCTGGTAGTTTCCATTTTCAAGATCAAGATCAAGTTGAATGACTCAATGCACACTTTCCCAAGTGAGTCGGACGCGCTCCTTCAGTAACTAGCATAGATGCTAACACATTTGTTACGGCTGGTCGACAACTGCGGAGAGATCAGTAGCACTGCCTGGATTCAGCGCGATGGTCTTTAATGAGTAGATTTATGACGCAATAACTTGAAACCCTCGGTAGGCATGGCGATGGGAAGAGACCTGCAACAAGGACGGGACCGAGTGTGGGTTTTGTCTTAAGCCGAAGTGCAGACTGCTGGAAAGGCTTAGAGGGGATGGGTCTTATAATAAGATATATATACTTCCCCAAGACGTGACTTGAAATGACTTACAGCCCTCGGAAGCAGCCTATCCCTGTCAATGGCAAATGTCAATCTCCAAAAACGTTTCACTCGTCCCCAACAATTCCTCCGCAAGCTCTTCACTGGCACCTGCCTTTGTCGTCTCTTGAATCTTGCCCACAGTAACGAGATAACCGCTCCTGTGCTGAGCAATGACTGGTGACACAGCAGCAATATATTTAACCGCTGTTTACATCGCGGTGGACGAATGTGGGGTAAAACGAGATATATAGTGCATTTCTGGCCTCATTGTGGTATGGACGGCGAGCACTCCAGTGAAGGCTGCAAGTTTGCATCGCACACACATGAACCGCGGCAGGCGAAGCAAAAAATGTGAATTCATTGTAAAATATTTGGGTGGAAATAACGTTTGTCCAAGGTCGAGGGGCACAATTCTGGACCAAAGACTGTCACTAAGTATATACGATTCAATCCCGAAACGATAACAGAATCAGATGGTGAAACTGGCGAGAATCCTTCCAGATGTGCTGATTATTAGAGGGTGCGTCCAGAAACACAACTACGCAAATATCGTTAGCCATAACAATTACGAATACATGTGCAAAAACCTCACAAGTAATGTCAACGGCATCAGATGGCGGGTAGGCCCTCAGGGGCGAGCTGCCTGGTAACGGGGAGAGGGACCCCCGAGTGGATCTGCCTGGTAACGGGGGGAGGGACCCCCGAGTGAAGCTGCCTCGTAACAGGAAGAGCTGCCTCAGGGGCGGGCTGCCTAGCAGCAAGCTCAACCGGCAGGGCAACAGTGAACGGGAGGAGGACAGCAAGGAGAGCGAATGACTTCAGAGATAACATCATCTTCGATGATATCCTGGTAGGTAGAGCTACGATGTAAGTTCAAGAGCGAACAAGGACGATGAGATGCATCATGGGGCCTTTTATACGCATCCCAATAGGCACGATCCTCAGAACGGATGGTTACAGTGGAAGCAATCTCAGTTGTATCTGACATTTCATGGGAGGAGGTTTGTCATGGAGGACGCCACATGAATGGTCATGAAGCACTTACTGGGCATGATTGGGCATGATTCACGATGTCGATCGCTGTTGGCAGTGGAAGCGCTCTCGGGGTATCTGTTCTCCCTGACATTTCATGGGAATTTTGTCATGGAGGACACCACATCAATGGTCATGAAACACTTACCAGACCTGATAGGGCATGATTCACGATGTCGATCGCTGTTGGCAGCGGAAGCGCAATGGGGGTATCTATTCTGGACGCGATCCGAGTATATTGGGTTGGTGTGCACGTCACGACAATTCGAAACATTCAATTCTAACAAACACATTTTGGAAGATTCGATTAGGTTCTATGGAGATAAGTCCTATTCACTTCCCTAACAGCGTTCGACATCGTAAATCATGCCTTATCAGGCCTGGTAAGTGTTTCATGACCATTCATGTGATGTGCTTCATGATAAGGCTCCTCCCATAGAATGTCAGGTACCCAGGTACCCGTGCAGGTGCGTAAGATAGTGGCTGCTGAAGCTCGGAATAAATCTGAGCAGGTCGTATAACTGACCCCTAGAAGACCGCCCCACCGTGGAATCCAATACGTTGGCACCAATAGCAGAAGTTCAGATCACCATCTTCGTTCACAGAGTAACGGGCTGTTTTTTGATATGAATCGCGCTTTCTGGTTGTATTCTGTTAGCACATAGCCTGAGTGATGTCGAACCAGCGGTACATAGACGACGCACCTAGTGAATCGTAAACATATAACTCACTCAATTGGACTTGATCTGGAACGATAACTCGGTCACGACCCACAGCGCCAACGCATTCTGGACTTTGACTCGTCGTTGCTAGAATCGACGTCTTTTCGTACGGCGAGCGCAGATGAGGCCCGTAGTGAAAAGAGTTGAAACTCAGAATCGCGGTGACTGTGCGGTGACAGTATTGCCTTCGTTAATGTCTGTCATCCGTCTCAGCTGCCCATTTATTAAAAAAGGTTAATCTGCTCTTCCTTGTTCAATCCCATCCGTCCTCGCCAGAAAGACGGACAAATGGGCATTTCTCCGGGATGAATTGGTCTGATTGGTCGTTCTAACACAGCATCGATGATCTCTGGCACATTCTCCGGTCTCACCCTGCCAAGCCTGTTTGCGTGAGACAAGATTCAAAGTGAGAGGAAGATATTTGCAGCTGGACATACCATTCTCCGTGTGGGTAGGCCAATATATTCGCGGCGTATCTATCAGAGAAGAGAGGGCATGGATTTGCAAGTTTAATACTTAACATGCAGGTTTCCATTCTATCATCGTGATCATAGCCAGTTTGCCACTTATCCCCCTTCGTATCGACATCGGCTCTCCTCCCGACTCGGCATCTAATCGAGGTGATCATGGTATGATGCCCAAGAGTCGTCTCTGCTCTCAATCACGGGCGGCTGACATGCAGAACAGAAAGTTTCCAACATAACAGTCGATTTCATGCTTGATATAGTCATTCATTTGGCGTCCATCGCACTATGTATGTGCTATCATATCTTGTGTTTTCCGTATTGCTCACCCCGAAGCGTAGAGTATATCGCCCAGGAATAATTTGAGCACTAGGTTGTCCTCCGGGTGTTTCCCTCGCCGATATCTCTTTCCCCTTCTGAATGCTCCTTGCTCATGGGCGTATGTTGATCTAGATTTGTTGCCAAGTTAACCCCAGAACAGTCGAATCCTGTGTGGGTGGTTAATGACGAACCCCGACGCTGGACAGTCGTGACGCGCGACGCTTGCTTTCGTCCTCTTCGGGTTGCGTGGGTTCACCAAAGATGTGCCGCAGGCCATTCACACGTCTCGTTGAGTCAACTTCCTCCGTTTCTCACAGGCGGTGCCTCGTCTCGTTGACTTCAATTTTGGGACTGGTTATCTTGTTGACGCGAGCCCTCATACACAGGAATGTCTCGGTGGGACAAATTATGGGTGAGAATCAGAATGATAGGAAAAATCGTGAGGCTTCCTTGGCCCGCCGTTCTTCTCATTGGATATTGATGTTGAGGACTCTCGCTCCGTCTTTCAACTTTCTTACGACAATCCACTGGTACCAAGTTCCCCCACAGAGGCCGTCAGATTTCGATTTCTTCGCGAGAGGATTCCAGCTGGTAGTTTCCATTTTCAAGATCAAGATCAAGTTGCATGACTCAATGCACACTTTCACCAAGTGAGTTGGACGAGCTCCTTGAGTGACTAGCATAGATGCTAACGCATTTGGTATGGCTGGTCGACAAGAGCGGAGAGATCAACAGCACTACCTGGATCTGTAGCGGCGCAAGCGCCAGCCCCCGACTCCGATACCGTTTATTCTAGATCTAACACCACCCTGCAAGTAGTTTTCGAAGAGCGGCTCAAAGGATATATCACTGGAAACGTGTGTCTTCAATTAAGATATAAGAGCACATTGCACAAATGAAGAGCTGTCAGAATACTGTATTACACAACTTGGGATATCCCAGACTTAGTCTCCCAAAACCAGACTCTCGATGAGCAGAAGATAGTCGTTCTGGTCTACCGAGAACACAGACTGTGGTACACTCTATAGCTGCACGTCCGATCAGCTTGACAGGAACCTTGTTTACTGTAATAACCACGATCCCTTATCATTACAAGCCACATTGTCAGTGCCCTCCAGAGCTCCAAGGCTCCAACTGACTTCTCCTCGCCCCATAGAATAACACAGTTCTGAATACTCCACACCATTCTGTTCACCGTCACTAGAGCGTAGCCATGACATATGAACACCATCGACAGAGCGGGTTCGTCGGCTGTTCATCCCGTCTAGCATTCGCCACCGTTGGAGGATACCTGGGCGCTGCGACACTCCCTGAGCATTCCGTCATAGCATCGCGATCGAGTGGCAAACAAGACGAGCACAGAGGTCTTCCAAGCAGGGTCACGGTAGTGGTGGGCTCGAAAGTCAACAAACAGATCTTGATATTGCAATTGGAGTGAGAGGCGGCTCGGAGATAGTCAAGATAATGCTCAGTGATCTCAGACTGCAGGGGCAAACAATCCATCATGGAATCATAAACACGATCTCCAACAGAATTACTCACATCTTTCAACATATACAGTATGTGGCATTGTCACGGCGCCATGCATTTGGTTACGACAGAATTTCGATGAAAACTCTTGATGAGCCACCCGAGCGAGTACTTGCATTTGGAAGATGAAAGGTTGATGAGCATTGACGAAGCTTGACAGACACGCGAGGCGACTGGCAAGCACCACTCAAGCGCTCAAGCCCGATGGACGAACAGGAATGCAAGAACCTCCGAATGGGCAAATTTAGCCAGTTAGCCTGCATGGCAATCGCATGACACCGTGATGAACTGCGTATGGACTACACCCGCATGTTGGCTGTAGCAGTACGCAGACTCGTTTTCTAGCTTCTTTGTGCAAGGCCGTCACGAAGACGGCGCTTATTATAGCTCGAACGATTCAACTAGCACGATAACAATTTCAAAAGCCTCAAAAACCTCCTGGTCTTTAACGAGTAGATTTATGACGCAATAACTTGAAGCCCTCGGTAGGCATGGCGATGGAAAGAGACCTGCGACAAGGACGGCACCGAGTTTAAGCCGAAGGGCAGACTGCGGGAAAGGCTTAGAGGGGATGGGTCTTATAATAAGATATATATTTCCCCAAGACGTGACTTGAACTGACCTGCAGCCCTCGGAAGCAGCCTTTCCCTGTCAATGACAAATGTCCATCTCCAAAAACGTTTCACTCGTCCCCAACAAAAGGTGGACGGAAGTGGGGTAAAAAAGATATAGGGCATTTGGTCTCATGGTGGTGTGGACGGCGGGCGCTCTGGTGAAGGCTCTAAGTTTGCGTCGCACACATGGTTCGCAGCGGGCCGACGCAAAAGATCTGAACTCATCCAAAAATATCTGGGTGGAAATAACGTTTGTCCAAGGTCGAGGGGCACAATTCTGAACCAAAGACTGTCACTAAGTATATACACATCAATATTCAATCCTGAAACGATAACAAAATCGGATCGTGAAATTGGCGCGCATCCTTCTGGATGATTTAGTTAGGAGAGGGTGCGTCTAGAAGGACAACTACGCAAATATCGTTAGCCATAACAATCACGAATACATGCGCAAAACCTCACAAATAGCGTCGACAGTATCAGAGCGTGTCTGCATCCTCAGGGGAGATCTACCTGGTAGCGGGGAGGCGTTGCCTGGTAACAAGCTCTTCACCCTCAGGGGCGAGCTGCCTGGTGACAAGCTCTTCGCCCTCAGGGGCAAGTTGCCTGGTGTGGGGGAGGCGCTGCCTGGTAACAAGCTCTTCAACCTCAGGGGCGAGCTGCCTGGTGTGGGGGAGGCGCTGCCTGGTAACAAGCTCTTCAACCTCGGGGGCAAGCTGCCTGGTGTGGGGGAGGCGCTGCCTGGTGACAAGCTCTTCGCCCTCAGGAGCAAGTTGCCTGGTGTGGGGGAGGCGCTGCCTGGTAACAAGCTCTTCGCCCTCGGGGGCAAGCTGCCTGGTGTGGGGGAGGCGCTGCCTGGTAACAAGCTCTTCAACCTCAGGGGCGAGCTGCCTAGTGTGGGGGAGGCGCTGCCTGGTAACAAGCTCTTCAACTTCAGGGGCAAGCTGCCTGGTGGTGGGGAGGCGCTGCCTGGCAACAGGCTCAACCGGCAGGGCAACGGTTAACGGGAGGAGGACAGCAAGGACAGCAAATAAGTTGAGAGATAACTTCATCTTCGATGATGTCTTCGTGAGTGGAGCTTACGATGGGGGTTCAAGAGTGAGCAATGGACGCTGAAATGCACCATGGGGCCCTTTATACGCATCCTGAGAACGGATTATGACAGTGGAAGCGCTCTCAGCTGTATCCGACATTTCATGGGAGGAGGTTTGTCACGGAGGACACCACATGAATGGTCATGAAGCACTTACTAGGCCTGATAGGGCATGATCCACGATGTCGATCGCCGTTGGCAGTGGAATCGCTCTCGGGGTATCTGTTCTACCTGGCATTCTATGGGAGAAGCTTTGTCTGCCGGTGGGAGAACATCACATGCGTGGTCATGAAGCACTTACCAGGCATGATAGGGCATGATTTACGATGTCGAACGCTGCGAGGGAAGTGAATGGAGCTTGTCTCCATGGAATCCAATTGAATCATCCAAAATATGTGAGAACTGAATGGTTCGAATTTGTCGTGACGTGCACACCAACCCACGGATCGTGTCCGCCTGTGCACGTGTGTAAGATAGTGGCTACTGAACCTCGGAATAAATCTGAGCAGGTCGTGTAACTTACCCCTAGCAGACCGCCCCACCGTGGAATGCATTGCGTTGGCACCACTGGCAGCAGTGCAGATTATGATCTTCGTTCACAGAGTAACGGGCTGTTTTTTGATGTGAATCGCGCTTTCTGGTTGTATTCTGTTAGCACATAGCCTGAGTGATGTCGAACTAGCGGTACATAGACGACGCACCTAGTGAATCGTAAACATATAACTCACTCAATTGGACTTGATCTGGAACGATAACTCGGTCACGACCCACAGCGCCAACGCATTCTGGACTTTGACTCGTCGTTGCTAAAGTCGACGTCTTTTCGTACGGCGAGCGTAGATGAGGCCCGTAGTGAAAAGAGTTGAAACTCAGAATCGCGGTGACTGTGCGGTGACATACTATTACTACCGTCCCCGAATGTCCACTATGATGTCCCTTTGACACACCCTCAGGTTCCCCAAAGAAAACCTCAGGTTAGCTCTCCGCCAGCAAAACCCATCCAAGACGTGTCCTCTCCACCACTGACACATCGTCCCCCTCCCCATCCCGTGCTCCTGCTCCTGTTCCTTTCCCCGAATCCACGAACGAACCGCTCGCAGGAACTGCCTCCGAGTCCGCCCAGGGTCCCTTATATCGTCACCCTCCATAGTACGTCTTCATTGATCAATCTATGGGCACCTACAGGCACTCTCCCCGTGGCCTCTACCCATTCGGTCGCGTTTTTTCGTGTTCGCATGGCCTACAGTGTTCTCATCACGATTCGTTGTGCTATCAGACACTACTCGACCCAGACGCGGATATAAGGGCGGAGAAACACATGCTAGTACCAGAAGACGTTCTTCCCGTGGAGTGAGAGATGACCCAGGAGATATTTCCACCAGTGGGGCAAGGTAATATAACCACCAATGGGAGCGCTGCAATTGTTCAGTCCTCGCTCAGCTCGTGGACACATCGCTGCGGAAGAAACGGACCTCCTTGGTCGACCGGTCATTGACAAGTCGCCATCGTGAACACATGTCTCTTCGTATCCCCACGGCACCACCCCGATTCTCTTCACCATCTCCGTCGTGCTACCCAACGCATTCGCCGCGGCTGAGATCTTCATCCCCGAGCCTTCAGCCGAGTACCCGACCCCGTGCATCATGATCTATGAACGTCTCGAACCGTGACACGGGTGTGCAAGATCCTCGCGGTGGTCACACCGTCGCCATCTTCCAGAACGTCGACAACGAACTCGTGCTCGTCGAGCAGGTGTACACCGGGCTTGATCAGTTCTGAGAATGACGTCTGGCGAGCA
The DNA here is from genome assembly GCA_038092895.1 of Chalciporus pseudorubinellus. Taxonomy (NCBI): domain Eukaryota; kingdom Fungi; phylum Basidiomycota; class Agaricomycetes; order Boletales; family Boletaceae; genus Chalciporus; species Chalciporus pseudorubinellus. Next base: position 3,228 of record JBBPRG010000398.1, on the reverse strand, counting down.
GGCAGAGTTTGGTAGGGATGCATACATCGTCGCTGCCAGTGCTGGATAGGCACTTGGCAGGCACAACAAGCGTTGAAGTGTTCAAGCGGAGAGACATGTGATTCAGAACCTCGAGGTCTCTGTCAACACCGAGATCCCGATTGGAACATCATTCGTCTATTGAACGGATTCCAGATGATCTAAGCTATATCTACATACTACCTGTATTGCCTTCGTTAATGTCTATCATCCGTCTCAGCTGCCCGTTTATTAAGAAGGTTAATCTGCTCTTCCTTGTTCAATCCCATCCGTCCTCGCCAGTAAGACGGACAAATGGGCATTTCTTCGGGATGCATTGGTCTGATTGGTCGTTCCAACACAGCATCGATGATCTCTGGCACATTCTCGGGTCTCACCCTGCCAAGCCTGTTTGCGTGAGACAAGATTCAAGGTGAGAAGAACATATTTGCAGCTGGACATACCATTCTCCGTGTGGGTAGATTAATATATTCGCGGCGTATCTATCAGAGAAGAGAGGGCACGAATTTGCAAGTTTAATAATACGACTGTCAATGGTATCGGGTACTCTCACATGGTCTAAAGAAAACTCACTTGTGTCCACCGACGTGTGCGACTTCTGCAAGCTTGATACGCGTGCTCCGATCGGAGGGGTTGCGTTTGCGTAGTTCGGCGCGGATAGTTTTAGCGACTACACCGCTTGTGGTACCATCCCGAGCGCCGTGTGTACAGACGTAGAGATGTATCGAGTCGTTGGTCGACAGTGTCGGAGTGCTCGGACCAGAAATGGGCGGGAGCTCGGTATGCGCTTGTAGCGAGCGTGTAGTCTCCCCCGGAGAGCTAACCTGAGGTTTTCGTTGGGGAACCTGAGTGTGTGTCGAAGGGACATCATAGTGGACATTCGGGGACGGTAGTCGTTGTGGGTAGGGCCGCCTAGTGAAACCTTGAAGTACGACGTTGCAGGCATGGTGATCGAACCCGCACAGTCACCGCGATTCTGAGTTTCGGCTCTCTTCACTACGGGCCTCATCTGCCCTCGCCGCACGGCGCACGCCCTTACAAGACAAAAGACGTCGACTGTAGTCAGGGAGCGCTCGGCAATGCTGACAGGCAACGAGCCAAAGTCCACTGGCAGAATGCGTTGGCGCTGTGAGTCGTGATTCCAGATCAAGTCGAATTGAATCAAATTGAATGCAACTTCATTGTCATGTAGGACTGTAGTCTGGGGTACTTGGCTCTTTGTGACGATTTATGTGCTTACGATTCACTAGGTGCGTCGTCTATGTACCGCTAGTTCGACATCACTCAGGCTATATGCTAACAGAATACAACCAGAAAGCGTGATTCATATGAAAAAAAAAACACCCCGTTGCGCTGTGAACGAAGATGATGATCTGAACTTCTGCTATCGGTGCCAACGTACTGGATTCCACGGTGTGTCGGCCTTCTAGGGGTAAGTTACACGGCCTGCTCAGATTCATTCCCAGGTTCAGCAGCCACTATCTTACACACCTGCACGGGTGGACGCGATCCGAGTCCGTGGGTTGGTGTGCCCGCCACGACAATTCGAAACATTCAATTCTAACAAACATATTTTGGAAGATTCAATTAGGTTCTATGGAGATAAGTTCTATTCACTTCCCTAACAGCGTTCGACATCGTAAATCATGCCTTATCAGGCCTGGTAAGTGTTTCGTGACCATGCATGTGGTGTTCTTTCGCTGGCAGACAAAGCTTCTCCCATAGAATGTCAGGTAGAACAGATACCCCGAGAGCGCTTCCAATGCCAACAGCGATCGGCATCGTGAATCATGCCCTATCAGGCCTGGTGGGTGTTTCATGACCATTCATGTGGTCTCTTCCATGACAAAGCTCCTCCCATAGAATGTCAGGTAGAATAGGTACCCCGAGAGCGCTTCCAATGCCAACAGCGATCGACATCGTGAATCATGCCCAATCAGGCCTGGTGAGTGTTTCATGACCATTCATGTGGTCTCTTCCACGACAAAGCTCCTCCCATAGAATGTCAGGTAGAATAGATACCCCGAGAGCGCTTCCACTGACATCGTGAATCATGTCCAATCAGGCCCAGTATGTGCTTCATGACCATTCATGTGGTGTCTTTCATGACAAATCTCCTCTAATGAAATGTCAGATACAACTGAGAGTGCCTCCACTGTCATAATCCGTTCTGAGGATGCGTGCCTATTGGGATGCGTATAAAAGGCCCCATGATGCATCTCGTCGTCCTCGTTCACTCTTGAACTTACATCGTAGCTCTACCTACGAAGACATCATCGAAGATGAAGTTATCTCTCAAGTCATTCGCTCTCCTTGCTGTCCTCCTCCCGTTCACCGTTGCCCTGCCAGTTGAGCTTCCTTCCAGGCAGATCGCAACCGGAGATGGACCTGCACAGTCTCTGGAGGGAGGCTTCCTGTATCCTTCCAGGCAGATCGCAACCGGAGATGGGCCTGCACAGTCTCTGGAGGGAGGCTTCCTGTATCCTTCCAGGCAGATCGCAACCGGAGATGGGCCTGCACCGTCTCTGGCAGGCGGGCTACTTTGATGCCTTTGACGCTATCTGTGAGGCTTTTGCGCATGTATCCGTAATCGTTGTGGCTAACGATATTTGCGTAGTTGTCCCTCTGGACGCATCCAGAGTCTCCTAACTATCTCATCCACAAGGATTCTCGCCAGTTTCACGATCTGATTCTGTTATCGCTTCGCTATTGATTATTGATGTGTATGTACTTAGTGACAGTCTTTGGTTCAGAATTGTGCCCCTCGACCTTAACAAACGTTGTTTCTACCCAAATATTTTTGGATGAGTTCAGATCCTTCACACCAGAGCGTCCGCCGTCCACATCACCATGAGACCAAATGCCCTATATCTTGTTTTACCCCATTTCCGTCCCCGGCGATGGATACATCGGTTATATGCATGGCGGCTGTGCCACCAAACATTGTACAGCACATGTACAGGGGTGATTATCTCGTTCCTGTGGGCAAGATTTAAGAGACAACAGAGGCGGCTGCCGGTGAAGAGCTTGTGGAGGCAATGCGGGGGACGAACGAAAAGATTTTGGAGGAGAAGGTCATTTGACGTGGGGCTCGCGAAATTAGCTATCAATGGGTAGTTGGTTCTGTAAGACGAAGTTAGTACCTCAGGGAACGGGATCATCCTACCCGAGGAGGTAATCACGGACTCTCCGAGTCATAGCAGCCAAGTC
>JBBPRG010000397.1:0-13071 GCA_038092895.1 Chalciporus pseudorubinellus | reverse complement strand
TACCTGTTGCTCCCTTTAGCCTTCGGAGGGGCCATGACAAGACGATAAGAACGGCGGATACAGAGGGTAAAGGATGAATTTTGGGCAAAAGGTGTGCTCGTGAGTCCGCTATCTTGGAGCTGGACAAGAGACGCGTCCAGTCAGAGTTGCCGGTGAAGACGCGCTCACCATGCGGTCTGTATGTAATCAGTGGTAACGCGTATGGTCTTGTTTGTATCCCTTCTATTATAGGAGTGACCCCTGTCTGTTGCACTCACACAACGAACATCGACGAATCCTAAGAGCATCAAATATGATTCTAGTCAAACAAAGCTAGGCGTAACTATGCATTCCTTCTGGGTAACATATCTCATCGGAGGAATAGCTCGGTGCATATGCTCATAGTATCAGCAGGTGATTTGACGCTGTGACCAATGGTCCTCGAATCCATGTAAATCTCATGGTCGTTCCCTCCCTGTGGTGAACCAGTCAATGCATGATTATCTAACAGATATATCCGATGAAATACTCACTGGATTAGTTTTGTCTCCAAAGAAGTGAATCTCCTCAAAGCCTTCTTCTTGGACAAATTGCAGGCAGTACCGCTTGTCCCAACCAGTGGGGAAAACGTCAAATGAGATTTGGCCACCAATGGAGAACGTTAATTTGAGATCAAGGTTCTCGGGGCGGCATAGCTCGCGGAGCTTCTCGATGAACGCAGCACGGACTTGGTTTACTCTGTCGTATTCTTGGAAATCATCACGCTCTTCCTTGCTTTTCGGAGAATATTTCAGCCAAGGAGTGGTGAGCTAGCTGACGGATACTTACGTTGCATTTCTGCCGATGGGGCTCACGTTGATCATTCCATTGCGAAATTCGACAAAGGTACCGCTGGACAAATGTTCAACCTAACTAGAAATGGTCCAATGATGCGATACGAACCGCTTGATTGGGATGTCGATCTCAGACAAGTAGCGAAGGATAAAGTTGACGAGTTTCTTGTACTTGTCTTCCCCTACAAAGTTGATGAACGACTGCGTTGCCATAGGTTCTCCGAGACGGTAGGCAGTCAATCCATTCTCTGCAAACCCGAAGTCAAAGTCGTTGAGGACTTAGAGGACGTCAAGAGCGATTCAGCAACGTGTTGTGATGCAATCAGACCAACCGTTCTTCCCATCCACAGAGAGTTGTTCACTGATCTTCACGAGATCAGACCCTCCAACAAATCCGATGACTACCTTCTGTCTAAGCTCGCCTAGGAGTTTGGCCATTTCTGGCGTGATCTTCTGTCTGATGTGTTGCTACAGCTCAAGATCGACGCGTCTAGTCCCTGTCATCGCGAAGTGTATCATACCTGGGAGAGGAGAGTGTGCCATCTACATCAAAGAGGACTAGCTTCTTTATGGGACGACTTGCGAAATCTGGGGAGACCATGATGGTTCTGTTATACACTGTATCCGACTCGGACACGATGGTGTGTGCAATAAATAGCTGATCAATATCGACTCGGGTCATATTGTGTATTAGGTCAGCGATTAGATCTTGACGCGTAGATGTGGCGGTGCACCTGACCGACTCATAAAGTGCTACGTGAACTTGCTAACCACAGGTAGAACAAGAACGCTGAGGCGCGCTGTAGAGTTGCAAATGGCCCACAGATATCACGTCTTCTCTCTGCCGTCGGACTTGCTCGATACCCTCACACCCCGAAACCTCGTCGGGCAGCTCCCCGCTCGTGAACCATCTCCTCCTCCCCCTCCTCCAAACATAACACAGGCCCCAACCGCACGAGGCTGTAATATCTGCCTCGGAGCTGCTTTCGTAGGCGTCGACGAGCAGCGGCTGCACTTCCGCACAGATTGGCACAGGTACAACGTCAAGATACGTCTTAGTGGTGGAAACCCCGTCACAGAGTCCGCGTTCGCCCAATTGGTAGATGGTACGCATCTCCCCCCTTCATCCTATTCAGGTGGAAGAACTGACGCTGCAACTTTCGATGCAGGTCTAGAAGATTCTCTGTCTGGTTCCGCATCTTCCGATGACGAGACCTCAGATGAATCAGATGCAGTTAATGCACTCGTTAGCAAAGTCAAGCGTAGCACTATATCAGACTCTCCAGAAGACAGTACCCCCAGGACCCCACTGACAGCCATCACCTGGTTCCACTCCCCACCATCGACACAAATCGGAGTCTACCGAATGCTATTTCCCCTTGACACTCCATCTTCAGCGTACTTGGACGAATTGAAAGACATGCAAACGCTCGTAGAGGGCGGACGGAAATGGGCCATGTTTATGGTTGCTGGTGGTCATTTTGCGGGCGCGGTAGTGAGGATTAGTCGAGCTGCAGATGAGCAGGATGAGGTGGTGCAGACGAAAGCAAAAAGAAAACCTCCGAAACCAAAGCCAGAAACCGAGGTTTTGAAGCATAAGACATTCCATCGATACACAAGTAAGCTATTTTCTCTTGACATTTGGGACAACTCTGATTGGAATACAGCTCGCAGGAAGCAGGGAGGATCCCAATCGGCGAACGATAATTCCAAAGGGGCTGCAATGAGTGCCGGTGCTATGTTGCGTCGATACGGAGAGCAGGCATTGCGTGATGTGAGTTAGCAACCAACATATTGTCCAAGGTTACCTACCAGAACCTTGGCAGGATATCCGCAATTTGCTGCAAGAGTGGGCAGAAGATATCTACGAATGCGAACGCATCTTCATTCGAGCAAGTGTTTCCAATAGACGAATTTTTCTCGATTACGAGGGGTGTGTAATCAACAAGAGCGACGGCAGGCTACGGACTTTCCCTTTCCCAACACGCCGACCTGTACGTCCCAAGCCTTTAAGGCAGGAATCACCCACTAACATAGACGCATCGTAGACGCAAGCGGAACTTTCCCGTTGTCTGCAGGAGCTAGTTCAAGTAAAAGTCTCGCACCTCAGTGAAGACGTTCTCCGGGCACAGGACGAAGCATATCTTGCTTCCCTTCCAAAGCCAAAACCCCAGCCTTCACAACCCCCTCCCTTGGTATCTGAGAAACCCAAACCAGTGCGTCTCACGAAAGAAGAAGAGCTACTTCGCGAAAAGTGGAGCCGTTTGCTGGACATGATCTCCAAAGGTCGTCTCGAACCACTGAAAGGCTTTTGGGAACGTGAAGGGGAAGGTATCGGAGGTGTGGATGCCCCCATCCCGGAGTGGGCAGGTGACCGGAGGGCGTCACTATTACAGGTTGCAGCCCAATCGGGACACGAGGATGTCGTTCAATGGCTACTTTATGATTTGCACGCAGATCCAACGACCCCTGTTTCGATCACATGGACGAAAGAAGGTGTAGATGAGCCAGATGCGTCCGATGTGGAAGCCCCTCCTGTTGGGTCTCGGCGTACAGCGTACAACTTGGCGCGATCACGTGGGGTGCGCGACGTGTTTCGACGGTGTGCTGGAGATAATCCAGATTGGTGGGATTGGTTCGGTGTTGCTCACGTCCCGAGTGCGCTGAGTAGGGAGAGGGAAGAAGAGAGAGACGATAAGAAGAAGCAGAGGAGAAAAGGGTTGAGGGATAAGATGCGAGAGAGGGAAGTACGAGAACAGGAGAAGGGCTCAGAAGTCGTTCTGCCGGTCGAAGAGCCCACGAAGCCAAAGAAGGAACCATCAAGCGGACCGCAGAAGCTGGGGGGATCTTCTGGCTCGGTGGATGGGATTAGTGGTCTGACGCCGGAGATGAGGGCAAAGGTGGAGCGGGAGCGGAGGGCTCGAGCGGCGGAGGCACGATTGAAGATGCTCGGCGGACGCTGACTATCTGCGATCAGGCATTAGACTTTCTGGGGAAGTTTAGAAAATACATTTCTCGACATACTTCGACTAATACCTCGACTAAGCATGACATCGAGTCGATCTCCACTTCATTTACGAGCGTGACGTATAACGCGTGACCAGACGCGTTGCGCGTTGGTCACGTGCGATGAAATAATTCGCTCTTTGTTGAGAACGGCCATCAAGCATGGGTCCATCAAGGCGCGCTCGGATAGTCGACGACTCTGACTCTGGCGGAGACACCGAACCAGACACCCCCAAACCAACCCCTCGACAAGGCAGCAAAAAGCGCATCAGCGATCTCTATGCAGACCAAGACGGTAGCTTCGACGGTGGACGCGCCCCGTTGAGAACAGTCAACATCAATGACGATGCAGCCGAGAAACGGAGGAGGAGGAAGAGTACAAAGCTGGCTGTCTTTGATGGTTCCGAAGCAGGTCTTTCGTCAGGGGACAGAATGGACACTGGGGAGAACGCGAGAGCAGCTCAAGCGAAGCAAAAACAACAGCAGCAGCTCAACTCTGCGCTTCCTCCCCCTGTCATAGACGTCCCTTTAGACGTCATGAACTCCAATTTCGAGGAATGGATGAAGATGGCAACAGACAATGTAAGTGACACGACTTCGACCATCCCTTGCACTCAACCATTCTCTAGAAAATCAACGCAGCAAATTCATGGAACTTTGCCCTCATTGACTATTTCCACGACATGTCTCTCCTTCGCAATAACACCGACAATTCTATAAACTTCCAACGTGCATCATGTACACTTGACGGTTGCGTCAAAATCTGGACAAGTCGTGTCGATAGCGTTGGGACTGAGACTGGCAAGCTGCTCAGTAACCTTGCGAATGAGAACATGGCAGGAGATGGGGAAGAAGACGAAGCTGGATCCGACAATCCGGATGCTCAGGATGGATCGCAGCCGAGGAAGAAGAAGAAAACACATCGACCCGACTCGACCCTCGCCAAAGATGCCATCCAGCTCAAGAGCAAGAAGTTTGATCTCGAATTTCATGTCGACCCGCTATTTAGAAAGACTTGCGCCGATTTCGACGAGGGTGGTGCTCAAGGACTTCTGATGAATCACCTCGGGATAGGAGTCACGGACGATGGTGGATTGCGCATCGTTTTTGATGCTAGTGATTCCATGGCTAAAGTGGTGGACGAAGAGGAACCGAAGCTCGAGCCTGAAGAAGACGTCGATCTAAGCTATCTAAGAAGTTGGTGGTCCTTTTGAACCTCCTCCGAGTGTGTCGCTAAATTGTAAGGAATAGGTCATTTCTTCCCCGACCTCGACATTCTCGAGGATAGAGCCATTGTACATTCCCTGGCAGGATTCTCCTTTACTCACGACAATATCCATTTCGACGATACTACACTTTATCGGGACGATACCCGTGTCGAAGAAGAAGATGATGATGGTAATGAACCAGGGTTTGATGTCTTCGGTGACTTCAACGCCATAGACGTTGATGGTGGCGGTGTTCCACAAACCGAGGACTTTTTCCAAGGCGACCAAGCTGTTGATGACGACTACGGAGCTCCTGGTGGTGGATTTGGTGGGGATGATTATGGGAGCGGACACGATGGCTCTCCTGCTGCTGAGGGTCAACAAGCTCAAAATATGCGACCGGGAGGTTTCGTGCCATTTGATCCCCGTCGAGTCCCAAACGAACGAGATCTTGTCATGGCAATGACAGATGCTGATGGCGACAATGGGATCATGGGTTACTTTGACCAAAACATCATGAAGAACTGGGCTGGCCCCGAACACTGGAAGCTGCGCAAAGTCATACGGAAACGTGAGTGTTTATTGGTGTCATTGCATGTCATTGACGGGCATGCTTCTAGCGGAAGCTCCTGAGGGTGGTGCTGCGAAGCCACGGCGGGAAAAGAAAGAGGCCTTTAGGATCGATTTCTTGACTCCATCTGAGAAGGACATAAAGACGTTGGCGAAGGAACTCTTTGCTCCTGTGACCCGTGGCGCCGGTATAACTCTGCCACATTATGGGACGACCAAATCGACGACGAAGAAAGGCGGGCGGGGAAAGAAGGCGAAAGAAGAGAAGCGTGATACCCACACTCTTCCGGATGACATGCATTTCTCCAGTCGTCAACTCGTTACACTGTTCTTGAAACCCAAGTTCTCCGTACGTATAACAGCTGCTCATATAATTATTATTGATCACCATTTATGTCTTCTAGTTGAAAATGCGAGGACAAAGGGTCCGCTTCAATGAGGCCGGTGATGGCGAAGTCGACGAGAATTTCTGGGCACAAGCTGCCGCGGACCAAGCTGCAGGCCGTATGGCTCAAGATGAGGGTGATGAGAGTAAGCGCCATCCTGGTACTGCAGTGATCATGAGATTCTGACACGTATTGGTAGGCGGTGATGCACCCATGCCATTTAACACCCAATTCTTCAACGATGATGATGATGGTCCCGCCTTCGACGACATCTACGAGGGTGATGGCGATGGTGACGGCATGGTACCTGAGGACGCCGCAGAGCAAGACCTCCTAGCGGCGACTCAAGGCATGACTCGCCGTGTCCGACCCGAGTTTGTCAACTACGCTAAACGTGCGAAGCGTGTGGATGTCCGGAAACTGAAAGAGAACATCTGGAAAGGGTTGGATATCAAAGTAAAACAGGAGGAAGACGATGAAATGGTGACAGCCCCTTTGAAATATCATCGCTCAAAGGTTCCCGGCTAATTTTATATCCGTCAGGACGTTGATGATGACCCAGCAACTGATCCCTCAGAGGGACGGCAGTTCAGTCAGGTGATATCGGGCCTCCAACGGTCCTATCCTAAGGACAAGATGGAGGAGATCAGCACCAGCTTCTGCTTTATTTGCCTACTACATTTGGCCAACGAGCAAGGCTTGAACCTGCGAGCATCATCGAACAGTATCCCTGATGAAGACGATGGTGGTGGCGGTGAAACGCCCGAATCAGAACGAATTGACGCGGTTGCAGATCTATGGAGCCTGAAGGTGCGGTTTCATGATATTTTCTCTCCGCCTTACAAAGAGTAATTGACACCAACTGCAGGTGTTCAGAGATGCAAATGTTACGCCGGCTGCATGACGTATAACTTATTTTATTTTCTGGTCTCTTCACATTATTTGTGGTTTCATCTTGCTGCCCCGTCTATCTCTATGAGTCTTTGTTGTTTACAGTACGCACTCGATTTGATGAACGTCACGGCTCTTCCCAAGGTTTACTTGCAAGACCCCAAACCATATGCTCAACTTCCTAGTCTCACCTAAATTGGCAAGCGTCGAGATCAAGACAGTCGTTCACAAAGTACTTTTCGATGGTGAGTGAAATGAAGCATAAAAATCTACTCGATACATGAACGAAAGCAAAGGAACGTAAAGATACAAGGTGACCAAACCTATTGCTACAGAGGGTAAGGGTATCCAACCATTCCATACGCCGAATCGGATAACATAGAGCATATAAATGAACCACAACGCTCTTCGAGCATTGCAGCTCTCTTCAGCATTCACCATATTTCCAACGCTCAATGCATACTACTGGCTTTCCAGCGACGCCACATGTTTTCATGTTTGATCTGGTGCTTCGCACAGAGATCAAGGTACTCCTGATAAGCTTGCGCCGGGAGTTCGATCATGTCCGAGGTGGGAGCGCGGAAAGGGAAGGCGACGAGCAAGTCAGACGCTGCAATACGTGCTTGCGGGACCAACGATGCCAGGAAGAGGCGTTCGCCGAATGGGGTGTAGGTAGACACATCCAACCACTGAGCACGGCGATCATGGGACCGTGCAGCTAGAAAAAACAAGCTCGATCGGAACATTGTCCGTGTTCGACGTCGTGATTCTGGAGCTCACCGAGGACGATCATAACCTGGCGTTGAACGAGAGCGATAGCGACTGTGCCATGATTCATCGTGGAGAGTTTTTTTGGCGGGGGTGAGTAGTATTTGATACAGTGAAAAGCCAAAATCAGATATTCGATACAGTAGATCAGAGCGGAGCAAGGAGTGAAAGAGAGTCCAGGGAACCTGAGTGTAACGGGTCGCTCGCGAGGGTGTCCAAACTATGGATTCTGGTCGATCTGTGGGTCCAGGCTTTATGGCTTGTCCTCTGGGAAGGCTATTGTTCTCGGACAGTGCGAGCGGGACAATGAAGGCGCACACGCAGGTCGTACAATAAGCAAATGTCCTATTAAGTACAGGTCACGGTGTTCATTGTGAGATCGTCCCGCACGCGTACCGTTCGCTCCGAGGCAGATGGGAATGAAACCAATTTCGCAGAGACACAAGGGGATGTCTATATTTGGACAGTTCTTATGTTGCGGACTCGAACTTGGAGTATCGAACACAAGATCGAACAATACCATCATGATGCATGAGGCCTTGAGGGTTGGCCCCTTCACTCTAGAAATTGTTCTTCGCTTTGTCTCGCGCGTACATTAATTGGTGACTACGTATTCCGAACAAGAGAGCATGGTGCACGATCCCCCGGGCTCGTACTTGACAAGTCCTCGAAGTGGTAAATACAAGAGTCGAATGAAGACACTATCCCTCGAGCTTTTTATCGATCAACACGCGATCGGTTGGCTATGGAGACTTGGTATGCAGATAGGGGTGTATTTACATGATACGTGCAGTACGACTTGGGGGCTCGGAAATGTCAATGTGAAGGGGACTCTATTATTTAAATTACTAGCGATCCTTGTGAACCGAAAGAATATTAGATCAGTGTTCGAGCCGTCACATCCCAGAGCAGTCGGAATGGAGCGTTGATTTCTGTAGATTGTAATATCTGTTCATGATTGATGATTACTAGTACAGACCCACGAACCATCCCCCGCCGGCGGGGTATTTACTCATACAAACGATCGTCTAGACTGGTAAATGTACAGTGAAAAAATACCCGAATCTCTATCCGAGACGCATAAATTGTTTTAAACATGAGTTGGGGGCGAAGTCTGAAGAATTCATGGTAAGCCCCTACGAACAGAAGGAACTACCAGCAAGTAGTGATATCGTACCGAAGTTATCCTTGGGATCACATGAGCAATGCCCCTTCCGCCAAGCGGGCCCTTGTGGACAATGTTGGAACTCGCTATGGCGGTAACCGATATCCTTGAAGAAATGGATTTGTTCCCTGCTAGCGAACAACGATACGGCTATGCTGTGGACAGGCGCGTCCCCCCAGCGCTGAAAAGCACTTCAGTAAGCACCAACAGGGCTCGGATACCGTTTGGTGTCTCCTACCTCGTAATAAAACCCTCCTTTTGTTTCCAAAAACTCAAAATACTTCATATAAACTTCGCTTCTCCAGAAATCCATGCTGGCAATCTCGAAGTTGCTCCAAACTGGCACATGTGTCAGTGTCGTTCATGGAGTCGCCTGGTGAGAGTTTGCTTACAATGGCATAAGTTGTAAGTTTCGCCAGCGTCATCGGATACAAAATCTATGGAGTTGTCGCCATGCAAGTACTGCGGATTCTCATCGATGAACTCTAAATCGGGAATGATGAACTATTTTCGTGGCACCATGTGTAGCTACCTTCCGTACCTTTTGTCGAGCTCCATAGCGTTGATATTGTGGGTTCCCATTCTGGCATCGACATCGTGAAACCTAAAATCAAGGCCGCACGAGTGAGAAGTGTAACTTGATCATTAAACTGCAGGCACGTACCGTACAGCTTGTTGTTATCCTCCATAAATAAGAAGGGGTCATAATCGATGTGACAGAAGTACCTGACATCGGGTCTAAACAATCTTGGTCAGAAAAGGTGACATGTCACTTCGTACTTCTCTTACTCTACTCTCCAATACCACTTGTACGGTAGAAGCAGCTCGTGTCTGAAAAAGTACTGCGCGGCACAGCATCAGCATCAGCTGAAAATCGCACTGGCTCGCAAGTAAGCACCTACCCCCGAGTTAAAACGGCACATGTTACGGTAGCTGCGGAGTAATGCATCAGCTCGTGGGCTGGGACAAGCTAACCCTTCTTACGATACACTGTCTAAAGATGTTCGTTGTTGGGAATGAGACTGATGATGACTAAACATTCAAACTCACCGCCATATATGATGCCCTGGCTCATTAGCCTGTCGCGACCTTCGCGTGCTTTGTTTTCATCGACCCAGTCAGGCTGAACCCAGTGCTCTTGGGGCACTACGCCAAAAGAGACATTTACATCAGTCAGTACGCTAACCCGCCTGCAACTCAGTCAGTACACGGTGTCATGCGAGCCAGCGCCCCGACTTGCCTCTTGAAGTCGGCCGAGAATTCTTCGTCGTTCAACAAAACCCAAGGGTATTTGAACTTTTGATTGAACTTGGTTTCTACTTGTTCCATGCTCGCCACGACTCCCTCCAGATCGCTGTTTCGGGCGAGAATCACGAGCGTTGCATTCGCACGACGGGGTTGGGAGATAATCTCTACGACCGTAGGGTCCGGCAATTGAGGAGGAGGGGTTGGACGGCCTTGTTCTGCGCTAGATGTGGGTCTCTCAGAATGAAAGAGGACGCGCGAGGTAGGGACTTTGATATCACTGCGGATAGCGCCTTCTGGTTTGACGTCCCATTGAGCTGGGCGCTTAGCGTTTCTTCTGCGCTCTGAGCCCAGAAGAAAGCATACCCCCAACTGTCGATGTCAGGGCACTGACAATCAGCGATATGGATAAACTTACCACAAGTGTGATTGCAAGGAGTATTGATCGTTTTTGAGAAGCAGTCCATGCGAAAACCATCTAGGGCAAAAGACCGCAACGGGCCAGAGCTTGAAGGAAATAGCGAAACTGAGACCAGTTTTCATAGATTATATATGCGCTCCAAACTTCCATACCCGAGGACACAGGGGAGAGGACCCCTGATTTCATGACCCAGATTAGAGGGCGGAAATTGAATGATGAATCCCATCAGGCAAAACCGGATTCGAAAATGCGCAGCAGTTGTGGTAAGTATCGGGCTCACTACATCGCATGTCCCTCTCTGGTTAGATGAGACCAAGAGCGCCTTTTCCTTCCAATCACCAGGCGCCACGAGCTGGCGTAAGACATTTTTCCGACACCCACGCCAGTGACACCACAACTTGAATGATGGATTCAGATGGGCTATTTAAAGACGGGAAGATGCGTATCACCTTGTTAACGTATACACGGCCCGTTAAGGAAGCGCTCGCTTGGCAACGATAGCTAAGTACAGCGGTTTGCACAGCTAGTGGTCACTAGGGTATGTGGGCCCATGATTTAGTGACCTTCAAGTTACCCTGCATGTCGCAAGCTATGTTCATTCCGCGCCATGGTGAGACTCCAACATGGTGTGTAGGGAAGCGAAGCTCACATATCATATGACGTGGCACTACGACTGCTTGTGACAACCATGAAATGTCAGCTGGGACCGCGCCACGTGAGTAATATAGCCTCGGCGTCAGGAACCAGCGCGGAGGTGGAATTTTCCATAGCATCGGTCCACCAATACCAGAGGTTCCAGACACGGTTGTTGTTACTTATCCAGACTCCGAGTTGCCAGGAGTTGCCCCCCGATAACGCACGTCACGGGACGGACGGCCAGCTGTGGGGCCGTTTGACATGGGGCTCGCTAGGGCGCCCACGGCAGATGTGTCAGTGACTACTGAAGGTGCTCTCAACCATATATGTCTTATGCCGAGAAGACGAAAGTGGAAGAGGGGAGGGGGAGGAATCAAAGTAAGATCAGCATGGGTTTATACTTTGAGTCATCAGTGCGAGGAAGGTGATGGTAACGTGCCTCGAAAACTGACACATCTTAGAGCGGTAAGAATTCCTTCTGAACTGGCTTGCAGAAGTTGACTCAAACTACACGTGAGACCAGGGTTCGGAGGTGGTGTATAGTCGTCTTCTGAGATGGAGTTGTCAGCCTTCGAATGCAGCTTCGACTCGGATCGATTTCCTACTGCGTTGATCGCCCGAGCCGCCGCAATACCAGTCTTGGCGACTTTTGGGCATCCGACGGACTTGATGCTGGAAGGGGGGTCCAAGTTAAATTACCGTCTTCAGAACCCATTCAAATCATAGATTGACGAAACAACAAAACGTCATATGACTCATATCAGTGTGGTTTCAGTTTTGAGGTAATTGTTAGATTAAATAAACCTCGATCGATCGTAGACTCGATTACTACATCCAATGCAGACATGCTAGCGCTGTAGTACATACCTCTCTATAGTAAAGAGAAAACTTGAAGCTATTCTAATCTGCGGGCATGTCAAGATATTTTGGAAATATTGACCCCCTTCTCGCCTTCTATACGATTGTGGGATCAGTGATTATTCTCTGCTGGGAGGCTGGGGTTCATTGAGATGGACTGGGGAGATAAGATTACGTCCAGGCTCGGCCTACGTAGGCCGTCGAAATCGGACATCTTGACATACTACATCTGCAGTCATGAATCAGAATTGACAGACACGCACTGGAAGCATATTGCCACATCCAATTTATCTGAAACGTTGGTCGTATCTAGTAGGAACGACTGTCTTCCTACCTAAGGGGCTGTCTACGGGAGACTAGGTCTCATCGGCGATTGCATCAGCTTCCAGGGATACTGCGTCGTCTATATTGTCTGAAAATCCTCGACAGATGTTCGGTAGTATGTTCAAGTTTGGCTCGGTGAACTTGGCCCGCAAATGCCATACAATCCTGTGTCTGCAGAAACAGAGTTGCACCCGCTGAGTCCTGGTGACCCGCCCTGAAAATTCACAGCATGGCAGTTAGTGCTGTACTAGGACGCCGCTATGATATCTAGCTGTATCTGCGGCTACTCACTTAGAATATCTCAACAACTCAATTGCGTCGCGCAGGGTACACACGCGTAAACAGTAGACGTCATCTTCCATTTTTGCATGACTAGCGCAGCGTCGCCCGCGGGAAGGTGAGACTAGACTGGTGACCAAATCCGTCTATGAGGCAAGCCGATAGAGGTGAGACTCCCATTTACGCCACGCAGCCACGGTAAATTTCCCCAGTTACGCCTTTACGTGCTGTGCGGGGGCACAGCACGTACGTATATTTCCTGGATTATCAACACTTACGCGTTTACTCGCACGGCCCGTAAATTCCTCGAGTTAGATACTTCAACCTTATACATTGAAAGGGGTGAGTCCGAAGCTCGTTGTTTTCCCTATATCTACGACGACATGTGGTGTTGTTTATCCTTGTGATTTGAAGTCAGTGAATGTGTACGCTAGTGAGATTGAATGAGACTACCCAGAATCTAAGAGCCCTCGAGCTGCAGGGCTGTTTGTTCGTTTTGAAA
>JBBPRG010000396.1:0-13101 GCA_038092895.1 Chalciporus pseudorubinellus | reverse complement strand
AGGGTTCTTTATTGCCTCATCCGTTCTCGATTTCGAGATTTTTTCGACTGTAATCCAAAGACAAATCAATGAAACCCGGATTATTTATTTTTGTCCAGTCCGGCCCCTCATACACGAGGGGCATGAGCGTAACAAAAGCTCAAGCTCCTCTTCGAATATCTGGCACTCCTGAATTTCCTGGGCTTGAATATCGGATCACCGCAGAGCCCGGATGTGGGACCCGATTGTGACAAAATCTTGCATTACACTAGTGTTTGCCCCCCCTGAAACTTGGGACGTAGTTGGCTAGACTAGGTGAGTATTTTTCCGAACCCAAGAAGGGTTCTTGTGGAAGCTATAGAAATGATTTACTGCTTTTTTTGCACTATTATAACGTGACCACAATAGTATCTCGGTTCTGTGAATAACTTTCCCCGGACTCGAGGCTCTTAAATTAAAACGACCTGCCAGTGCTCGGCTCGGACGGTGCGAATGAAGTCCAAGATACACCTACGGATACATAGGTAGACCTTCCAGCTAAATATGTGGGATGGGTAACCTAACAAGAAGCTCGTGATGAAGTGTCGTGATGGCTGTATGCAGATGCAGTTGACAGTGGGAATGTGGAATCCGTTCCGAGCAATAATGAGACAACAGCAATAAAAGAATAAATACTCGTGGAGTATGTACCGCATGGTGCGAGGGTGTAACGAGCTGCAGTGCATGGATCATTGAGGAGTCACTTCCGTCGCGGAAGTGACTTTGGCGTGCGACTTTGCGGGCGCGAACGCCGTGAGGAGATGGTCGTGTGGGAAGACACGATGGGGCGCTGGCGCAATTGATAGCGACTTGGGGGATGTGTCGTGAGACCAGTCCCATCGGCAGAACGATCTCTTCCAGATTCCTTGATCGGGGGTGGCGATGGCGATACGTCTCGTGGCAAATGAAGAAGAGAATAGCTGGGTGAAGAAACAATGGGGGGCGGCTGTGAGTCCGACGGAAAGCTGGTGAAGAGGACTGGGTGGATCAATGAAGCCTGCAAGGCCGGATCAAGTTGTCGAGCGGGTATCCTGGTATCATCAACGTGTACAACAAAAGGAAATGCAGACGGCGTTCTGACGAGCTCTGAATCCTGGGATGCAAGGTGGGAGAGTGGCGGTGTTGAGGGTAATGTTGGTGGGCTGGTAGATATTGACCTGCGAGGAGTAGGTGGAGAGGAAGCTCTTCGTATCGGCGAAGTGATGATGGGGTGTATCCCTTGGAACGTTATTCGCCCCAAGGTGCGAGTGTACCGACCCGCTGTTTCTTCTAGTGGCTCAGTAGGTTTGCGTTCCAGTGATCTGGATTTCTTGGGTGACGTTTTCCCTGAGATTGACCATGAATTCTGCAAGCTCCCTCCGTCCTCATCCCACTCTCTCTGAGAACGCTTGAGCGTTTGAGGGGCTGGCTGTACTTGTCGAGGAACACGTGGCACAGGCACGATTGCGGGCAGTGTGTTCTCATACGCAAAGTCTCTCACTTTGATACCCAGTGATGCCAGAAACTCGGGGGAAGGTTGCAAAGAAAATGCGACAGAGACGTTACTTGCGGGCACTTGCGAACACTCTTCTGAAGACGTTGCTGTGGGGTACTTGAAGAGCGACAACGGACAGACTTGAGGCTTCGGAGCGATGACAATCAGACACATATCTCGACTCACGTTCACCCAAGGTTGCGAGGGACGTTCATGTTCAACATCATCAAAGTCTTGAGTGAATGAATTGTGGTAGTGGTGGAATATTGAAGGTTCTTCGTGGTCGTCCATGCATATAGACATGGGTTCTGCTTCAGCTCTCACGGCGGCCATCTGAACGACAACAAGAATAATGGGGCTAGAGATCCTGGTCGATGGTAACGAAAGCTGAAGTCTCGCTGAGGATTGAACTAGACGCCGAATGGCGAGCTGCGAACGTTGCGGTACTAGCACAAGTTGGGTTCTGTGGCATACCGTGGCAGTGGGAAGATCTTATCGATTTGTAAGCCCGACCATCGATCACATGACATGCCGTCACCATATATTCGGCATTCCTCACGCACGGTTGCTGCCAAACGAGTATAAGCCGCATACTGGTAACGGTAGGTGTCAACGCTAACACTGTCAACGTCTGTAGGCACGACCAGCTCATATAAAGCACCACAGGTCATACCGGGAAGCTGTGATACCCATCCTTAGACTCCCTCGGACAATGCTCCAAAGGCTCTGGAAACCCGTAGCTGCTACCACGGTCATCGTCGGGGGTTCAACGTATCTTTACTATCGCTATAATAAGTCGCAAACCTTCGAACTTCCAGTCAAGATGCGAGGTGCTGACGGAGCATCCATTATGACCTCGAAGACGTTTCCCTTGCTCTCCCTCGCCTCCGTCGAGGAGCGACTCAATGCGAATGCGAAATCCGACAGCATCACGCGACCTAACGGTATAGCGTGGAAGTACACCACAGCGTCCGTAGCAGCCAATGACCCACTGGAAGACGCTCAGGCCGACGCCATCATCTCCCGTGAACCCTCTGATCCAAAGGCTCCAGGAGACTGGCTATTCTTTACCGTGATGGATGGTCACGGAGGCCCGCAAACCTCTCAGCTTCTCTCCAAGACATTGATAAATGCGGTTGTTTTGCAGCTCTCGACCCTCATCCATGGATCCTCCGGCTCCATGTTTTCCAAACCCGCTGTCCAGAACCCCCAAACCATATCCCAGACCATCCAGGACGCCTTTACAAAACTGGATGAAGAGTTGATTAATGCACCGTTAAAGGTTCTCGCCAACAACATAGACAACGAGTCTCTAAAGAAGAAATTGGTTCCGGACCTGAGCCAGCACCCACTTGCGCTTCCCACCATGCTTCCGGCTATTTCTGGTACGTTTCATGGACACCTTTCTGAAGCTATTTGGTACTCAAACCTATCCAGGTAGCTGTGCCTTGATGGCCGTCTTTGACACGGCTCAGCGGGATATGTATGTTGCATGCTCGGGGGACAGTCGGGCAGTGGCAGGTATTTGGGAAGAAACAGAGGACGGTAAAGGTTCTTGGAGAGTCGAGGTCCTCAGTGAGGATCAAACTGGCCGAAATCCAAACGAACTGAAGAGGTATACTTGTGTTCTCTGGTTTCGCGGATGTGCCTGATCTTTGGATAGAATGCAGTCTGAGCACCCTCCGGATGAAGCTGGAGATGTTATTCGCGCTGGACGAGTTTTAGGTGGCCTTGAGCCTACCAGAGCATTTGGAGATGCGCGCTACAAGTGGCCACGCGAAGTCCAGGAAGTGTGAGTGCTTCTCTGGCTCTATCTTGGTTGAGCCAGTACTGAACATTTGCATCAAGCTTGAGCCAGGCATTCCTTGTCGGTAACAACAAACCACTGCGCCCACCTCCATCGTCGTTCAAAACACCCCCTTACGTCACCGCAAAACCAGTCGTTACTCATCGCAAGTTCTCTTTCAATGACCCTTCCTCAGCTCCTTCAAAACAATCTGGGCAGCGATTTGTTGTTCTGGCTACCGACGGCCTCTGGGATAAATTGAATTCCGAGGAAGTCGTTGCCCTGGTCGGTGGTTATCTGAAAGGCTTAAAAGGAACGATTCCGAAGACCGAACTGCATCGTCTGGTTCCCACGTCGTCTGGATCCCCGACCGTCGAGGGAAAGGATAAGATAAGGGGGAACGAGAAGGGGTCGTGGTTCTTCGGGGATAACAATCTCAGTGTTCACCTTATCCGCAATGCGTTTGGCGGAGGCGACGTTTCAGCGCTCCAGAGACTGGTGAGTATACCTGCACCTCATGCTCGTCGGTATCGCGACGACACCACCGTTACTGTGATCTTGTGGGATGATGACCTAGATACAAGCCCCAAGACCATCGAAATAAAGGCGAAGCTATGATTCCTCTTTTTGTTACCCCCCATCACTTGCTACCACTCGCATATATAATGCAGTAATGATCGCAACCCGTCAAAATACAACAAGCATTACACAGCTATATAATCATTCTCTTCCGCTTGTTGCCATAGTGCCTCTGTCCGTGATGGAAATCGGAATTCCGAAGGTTGTTGTTCCCGCTCAATCGTGCAAAAGGGTTTCTCGTGCCGCCACCGAACGAAGGCTTTCTACGCTGTACATGGGATGTGTGTTTAGAAGAAGGGGTCTGAATGGGCGAGATTGCGTGGCGTTTGGTGTTAGATGTACCATCGTCTTCGTCGCCAAACGGTGGTTTACGCTTCTTCTCGTTCTTGGTTTGGATCAAGGAAGCGTAAAAACTGCTTGGACTGATGCCACTGGTGAAAAGGGTATCCGAGGATGGAGCAGGTATTGGGGCGACGGATGTGCGATCTGAAGAGGAATGTGATTGAGGGGAATCGGTGGAAGGTGGAGGTGGAGGGGATGAATCGGCGCTGGTCGTCGCCTTCGAATTCACCGCTTTGGACTCTGAAGAATTATCAGGGCTGTCATCGTCATCATACTGCGAGAGACTCGTGAGAGCCGTGCTTGGTTGGCCAGAGAGCGCAGTGATCTTTTTCTTCAAGTTCGCGGCCTGTGGGTCGGAAGGTGTCATAGCGGTTGGTTTTACATTACCAGCGGTGTTGGGTATGGGAGAAGGGAGAAGAGGGCCGATAAAGGGATGGTCGGCCTTGACACCCACATCTTCTTCATCTAGATCTACATTCTTCCGCTTTTTCATACCTCCAACGATGCTGTTCTTGGCACTGCCAGGAGCCGGGCTTGGGCGACTGAGAGCGCCCTCGAGTGACTGCCCCTTGTCACGCATATAGAACAAAACATATGCGTTCTTCATCCCCGTGGGAGGCACCTGGTGGGGAGAAACCATATCATCGTTCATTTCGTACCAACGACCATTCGCTGCCTTGACGTGGGCAAAGTAATGACCCGAGTTCGGCCCACCACCAGCGTGGCAAATAACACCGTATAATGAGTAGACGGGTCCAAATTGCCCCTCACTCATTGCAGGTTGGAGGGAAATGCGCTCGTCGTAGTGGATGGGGTGGCCAACCTTTCGGCCAAGCGGGGAGAAACGTTTCAGATGGATTGTTAGCACAGCAGGAGCGTCGTGGATTGTAAAACGTTTCTCCGCAACGACGGGTTTTTTGCACCTTCATTAATGTCTGTCAGCGAGTCGTTGGTGTGCATCCAGGTTACTTACTTCTCGCATTTATACTTGTCCGACCCTTTCAAGAAGTCCACAGCGACAAATTTCTTCAATGCTTCCTTCAGACTTGAAGACCCATATATGTCTAAACTTATGTCTAGCATACTGTCGAATGTGTCACTATTGTAATCGCATTCGCGGCAGGTTACCCGGGAACGCAATCGTCCGCCAAAGATTTTGTGTACCCATGTCGTCTCGGCCAATTTATGATCGACTTTCCTAATCCTTAATGAGAACCAGCATACATAGAAAGTTGAAGAAGTACGTACTGTGGATACCCAGCCAGACATGATTTTTGCAACGCGTCAATAGCATAACGGAGGAATTCGTGTGAGTCCTCTTGTCTGCCCCTGCGCATATGTTTCGCGATGACTACCGCTATCAGTCAGCAATGTTGTTTACCAACGAAGGGTATCAAAACTTGCGTTGTAATTTAGATGTGATTTGGTATGGGGTGAATGGATGCGATTTGTGGTACGAATCCATCATGACTTGCCGAAGATTGCATGCCATGCAAAATCCGCCCTTGACCCTGCCTGTACGGTGGGTAAAGACGCTATCAACGCGAAGAAAACAATCGTGATGGACTCACAAGGGTCAGCTTTAGAGTGCGCGTGCAAAACGCGAAGGAGAGGGGGTGTGTGGAGGAGGCACTGCAATGCGCTATTCAAAAAGCAAGTGTTTCCAGTGTTGTGAAGTCCGCTGCCGACGCTATTGCCTGGTGGCCACGTGAAATCGATAATACCATTGTACAATGAGTGCTTCGCAGTCCTAGATGCAAGGGGAGACGCCTTCGGAAGGGTGGTGTGTGGTGTGGATGGCGTTTTTGGTTGGTCCAGAGATGACTGCCGATATTCATAAGCGCATGTCATGTAAAGGCCTCGAATGGCTCACCTTGCTGGCTTTTGGCGTGCCGTTGATGGGCTCGTACTTTCCTTCTGCAACTGCTAGCGTACCAGATGATGATCCTTCTACGAATTCGATGGGTGGTGGAAGAAGACCGTTGAACGCATCGATATCCTTGGCCGGTCTAAGTTGCGCATGATCGTCGGAGAGAATCTGAGTAGAACTTGAAAATGGAGCGGCAGGATACAATGGTGATGCCAACATGCTATGTCCGCCAGAACGAGATCTGTGGTCGTAAGTCTGGAAGTGGACTCCAGTACGACGAGCGCAATAGATTGTGCGGAGGAGAGCGGACAGTTTGAGCAGACGTCGAGTCCTCGAGAAATCACACAAGACTGACAAGGCATTATTTACGGTTGTTACAACGCGTAATAGCCACTTGGCTCCCGCGACTACGCAAACGCGCATGGTCTCGATCAAAATACAGTTATGATGACAAGAATGCGATTGCTGCAGTACTGTAGTATACAAACCATTATGAATGGTGTGCAGTAAAGCCCCACAGAGGCACTGAAATAAGACCGGGCAAGAGGAAAGTAAGAGCGACTAATGTAATAAGAAGGGAAGGATACAGCAATAGGTAAAGTGATTAAAGTAAACAAGCGGATCATGATGAAGTAAAGTTATATAAAAAAGCTATCGATACATGAGTTGCCAGTGGAGACTGACACAGGTGGGGATCACATTTAGACGGTGCTGTACAAAAGCAGATCTTGTGAAGCGCTGCCGGTGAGGGATGATAAACCCATGTCCTCGAGTGAGTCAGAGAGATACAAAGGTGAAAACGTAGACAACGGCGATGATGACGTCGACCGAGACACGTCGCTTCCGACGTCTAGTAAGGGTTCGAGGACCGGAATTTGCAAGGGGGAAGCGTCGAAGAACTGATAGTCAACGACTGTGGAGAAGACTTCGTCGAAGGAAAATGGGTGATCGTTTCCAGACAGGTATCGATACAGTCCGTATGAGGGAGTCGGGGAACACGAGAGATCGACTTTCACATTTTGATCCAGCGGTAGAACACTTGGGACCAGAGAGAAAGCCCCGTCTCCAAGAGGGTACCAGCTAGCTTGTTGAAATAAATCCTCGTCAGACAATCCTTTCTTGCCTAAAGGATGAGTCGCCTCCCCTAGGTTATCCAGGTCGTTGCTGCTGGAACCTTTTGGACGGTTAGTTGAGATCTCAAACGGTAACAAATCACCTACCCTCGCTGGGAATCAAAGGGGACGGACTCCGAGACTCTGCCTTCTCCTGGCAGCCATCTTCCAAGTACGAAGACGAAGATGCCAACTGTCCAGGTGGGGGGATCCCTCGAGTGCCACTGGCGAGCGTCATGGTATCCAGATCAAGCATTTTTGTATCAATGCCATGTTTCCGCATATGAGCTGCGAAGGTGGACCGCCGCTTGATTCTGATACAGCTTCAGAACCACAAAAAAGAATAAAAGCAAGCAAAAAACTAACTTCGTTCCGCAGTCCTTCACGAAACATTTATAGGCTCCCTCGCGCCCGTGCGTCTCTTTGCGGTGGCGAGTACACGAGGAGGGGTCCCCAAAAGCTTTGCGGCAGGTACCGATGCCACAAATGTAAGGTTTCGCTTTTGAGCTAATCACTCCGGTCAGCGCTACGAAAAACTGGAGAGACATAAATTTCGTACTGAACGTTCCGGTGCGTCTTCAGGCCAGAGAACTGTGCAAAACCCTTTCCGCAAGTTTCGCAAACGTGGGGTCTAAGATAGAACGTCAGCTGTGTACTCCCTATGCTCTATAAACACCTACTTGATCCCGGTGTGCAGTAACTCATGTCGAGTAAGGTCACCTTTCCGCACAAAGGTTTTAGAACAAGATGTACAACTCCACTACGAGCCAGGGGAAGATTAGCTGAGGACGCGAGTTGATTAAAAGGAACTCTTACGAGCGACATAATTAAAACGTTAGTTGATCCGTGGGGGGTATAGCGACGAAGCCCTGCAACGTCGATCCGATGTGACCTATGAAGGGGGAAAATGAAGGAGGGTATTCCCTCTCCCCCGCGACTGGCTCATTAAATGGACGTCGGGCCACTCGATCGGGATGTCAATCCTACGAAACCCTATGAAAATCCTTGTGGTTATGTAACGATTATAAGTATCCATTGTTCTGGATTCTCCATGCACAGGAGAGCCAAAATTTACGTCGAGCGAGACAGAAATGTCAGCACAACCCCAGTAGCGAAAACAAAAGTTAGATGCGATGGTGCCGAGGGTTGCAACGAGGAACAATAGCTCGGCGGAGCACATAAGAGCTCCGCATCTCCGCGATCGACACAGGCAATCATGATGTCTCACTTGAATATTGACACAAGGTATGTCGGGGTTGCTTGATGGCTACGTGGGAACGTGCAGAGCGTAACCAGAGCCCTACGAAATTCGTGATTGCTTTATGTTCAGCTTACACTGCTACATAAGAGACTCAAACTGCTGCATTACCGGTACATGTTCCATTGTGGCGATCCCCACTACCATCATCAATGGCCTGGGACAATGGAAGTCACTAAATCCCCAATCCTTGTCCAAAAATACACTTCGTGATCCTTTCCTCCATCCAGGGTGCAACGGTCAAAAAATCTTCCCATGTGAACGATGCAAATTGATTGTGAACAAATCCGCCAAATAACTCCAATCCGTGCGGCGGATGAGCGTTAAGCCCTTGAGGGCCGGAAGTATGCAGTTGTGCGGTGACCCTCCAAAAATGAGTAAAAAGCAAGCAAGGCAGCGTGACATGGAAATCGTACAACATCCCTCCGACCCATTCCATGCCAGCATCAGTCATAGTATCTGGATGCCATCTTTGATCACTCCCTCCAGGAGTATGCATTGGATAGTTGTGATAGGCTGGTGAGGGCATAGGACATGAGAGCCGGCGATAATAATGCGGCTCAACTATTGAACATCATCAATCGAATCAATACGGATTCATGTCGAGAAGCACACGCACCGGTGTCTTTGGAGTTGGTTTCATCGAGGTACCTAATGAGATCTTCAGCTGTGTTTTCGACATGAAAGCTACTGGTCGGCTCAAGTCCAGGAGGACACAAGAATGCATAAGCATTGTGATTTACTGTGAAGGGCGTTCCCGGACGATTGAGAACACCCAGAACAACGATGCGGACATCCACCAACTCAAGGACGACCTAAGATTAGGTCACTTCCACTGAAGCGGAGGAAAATGGAGCTGCAACGCTCACTCTGATTTGAGTTGGCAGGTGAGCGAGGTTATTCTGAAGCCTAGTGCAGTATCAGTCGCAGCAACAGAAAGCGGTCTGTCAGGATGCTAACTTCATCTCATGAAAGATCACCAGAGGATTAAAGTTCCGGGATCCAGCATCGAGCTCATTCACCGATCCATTCCGGTTGATGACAATGTATCTAAGGATTGTCAGCCCCAGGAATTTAAGCTGAATTAACGGACGATTACTTGGTCCACGATTCATCCGAAGTGCAGGACGACCGACTTCTGTGCCATACGCGATAAAGGACTCTGAAAGAGGGTATTCATATGAGAGTGTGACATCAATTCAGTGAGCACCAACTTCATGAAGGTCTCTCTCCACGTGGTATCCTTCTTCCATTTGGCCCATCCTGGAAGGTATCTTCTGCGAAAACATTCTTCCCATTCGGATGACCTCAGATTAGGTATGGTGCTTTCGAATAACAGAAAGCTTGGTGATGCGAAGGTGAGGATTTCGATCCAATTCTGCCGTGGTACGATCGACCGAATGCAAAGGTGGGACAACGATTTCTCGTATACGCCTCGGCGAAGATTGCGGAGTATAGGTCGTCTCCAGAGATTCAGGGAAGGGTCAGCGATGACAGCCCTGAGCCCATAGGACAGGCAAGAGACCTTGATGAGAGAGTCCAGATCCAGTTCCGAAAAGATCTCTGCCAGTAGCTCAACTGGCAATGTCTGCAATGACGTACGCTGTGCGTCGAGTCCAACATCTGTCGCCATTTGACGGCCGCTGCGCATGCATAGGGACTCAGCCAACATTCAACTCAGGTTTTCGTGTACAAGATTGTGCAATTTGCTAAGTTGGAACCGTGGGATCGTAGCTGCAACTCTAATGAGATTCAGTATCTCTCTTGGAATTGAGGATATTACAGGACGAAGTCTAACAGAAAGGATGGACTACCCTATATGCATGATCAGCCCGCCTCAGCCGTCGTGCAGGACCGAGACTGAGGTGTTCGCGAGCTGAAGTGGGTTCGATCTATATAACAAGTATTATAAAACGTGTGTGGTAGCTATAATGGATGTAATAGTCGGATTAAGTAGGGTCGTATGCCGTTTTCACAACAGTGAGCCAACTTGGGACTCTAATATCTTCATGTCCTTCCTACCCATGTAGGTTAAATCAATAGTTGATAAATCACAATGTCCAGTTCTCTGCCTAGAGAGCGATTGTAACGGTAACACATCTTTCGACAGCCTGCTGGTGATGTGGTATATCAAAGAGGGAAAAGGAAACCACTGGCAAATGATAGATGTCTAGACAATCAGACAATCCCGAGATTCTCTCTGAAGTATATTGTGAGTCAGGCTTGAACACGTATAGGCGAGACAAACTCACAGCAATTCACCAACCACGTTACCTACAGGGTCATACAGGCAGACATAGAGAGTTGCTTCGCCAAAATGTGCGGCGAATATACCGTTACACTGAGCTGAAGCGCACCCCAGCTGCGTGGTAGACTGCCAGACAACTTGTGTGAAATCGGAAAATGTGGGATTACTGGGATCAAAAGGCGCTGTAGGAGAAAATATCAAATACAGATAATCTGGTATCGTCCGGACAGCTCACCATCCATAAACATTGCCATCGCGTCCAGGGCAGTGAAATTTCCGGTTCCAGCAGCGATGTTTTCGCCGTAGCGGCCTAGCTTCCCGTCGGTGTGGTTGAAGTTACAAGCACTCGCCCATTGCTGGGCTTTGCTGGCCAAGTCAGTAGACCAGGTGAGTGGTTGAGCATTGAACATTGAGCGAACAAGGTTGTGAGCGTCCAAATAGACTTGCTCTGCGGCGTTGGTTTGGTCGTCGGCCTCTGCGAGTACAGCGCCGCGACATACAGATAAGATTGCGATAAAGAACAAGAAAGCCCGCATGTTATGGTCGAAAGCTAGAAACGATAGATTTGGTACAATGACAAAGGGAGGGATACACCTCAAAGGATATGGGACGGTGAATCAGAAAGCTCGAGAGGAAGATGCAAGAATGAAACTCAACGTTGGGCATGGGTACTGGTGGAACGTGGTAGGCAGCACGAGGAAATATGATCGTGCCTTGCAACGGAATGCATGAAAATAACCATCAACAACGCAGGATATGCGACTAAACTCAACGATCGCACAATTCGTGCAAACACATTAATTTCTTTTCTTGACGACGGTCCGCTCAGCTCACCTGAATGTGTATGAAAGAAATCAAGATGAACTCCCTGTGCATCAGGATATTAGATCCATATGAAACGTTGATGGTTACGTAGCGAAACTCGTAAGGAAACCTGACATCATAGGCACATCACGCCGATCAGTGGGACTAACGTTGAAAAGCATAGGCAGGCCATAAGGGTCTTGCGGGACATTCCCGGTGCAACTCTCCACCGGATTAACGACCCAATGATAATCTCTTCCATGAATTCAAGAATGGTAGTGGCTGCAACGTGCCCGATGACATCGGTGTTTGCAGTGATAAATGGAAATATCCATTCTATGAGAAAGCGAAGTAGACAATTTTCCATACTTTTGGCGGAGAAACAATCGTTCCCTATGCGATGAACGGAGAAGAGGTAGGGGGACGGGAAGGAGAATGACTGACTCCACGGAGGTCGGATGGCTCATCAATCGAACAATCGGTGGAGAAGCTATGTCTTGTGGATAACACGGATGTTGTGTTCTCGTTTAAAGTTCTCGAACTCCTGTTCCTTCCCCCTAATCTGTTCCGTCAGAGTAGTGATCACTTTTTTAATCTGCGAGCTATAACTCAGACCACTCAAGGATAAGCCGAGTACTATGAACTCACTCCATCTCGATTCGTTTGCAATGCAGGGACGACATCCTTGACGGTGCGCTCAACTAGCACACCGCCGATCAAACGGAAGCATTTACGATCTGGCTCTTCTTCCAGAGCTTCATTTAGCGTGGAAAGCACCAATCTAATTGAACATGCATCAGGCTCCTCTAGTGGGCGAGAAAAGGACATACGTATGTTCCTCAGCTTCTTGTTCGAGTTCGCCGATCTTGCCCGCCAGAGTCTGCAAGTCGTTCTGGAAGCGAGAATATGTTTGTTGTATCTCTGTCTAGTCAATCATGATGAAGATGTTTGGTAAATCTGCGTCGCTTGTCGTACCCTGGTCCGTGAGCTGCTGCGCCTTTGCTTTTGACTTTGAACTAGACATGGTTGAGGTGGGTAGTACGCCCGATACCAACGAGATAGACGCAAGATAATTGGCTGAGAAAGAGCTGTGACGCAAAGTGTGACATTTTGTCACACCATTGTTGCTCTGGTTCACTGTCCATCGTGTACGGTGCCCACTATGTCTTTTACTCGTGTCAGCGTGGGGCTTTCGCCTCGACTGCTGACTGTGCAGCGCTCAGCCGGGCTTCGCTCAGCACTAATTGCCCACCGGAACATTTCTTCCACCCGTTGCTCTCATGCCGCACCGGTGGATAACCATGGCAGTCTAGAGGGCCCAACAAGGATTAGGTCACCACCCGCTACCGGTACTTTGACTGCTCAGGACGAGCCAGACAAGCATGTGGACTCGTACAAGGATGGCCCAAGTGCTATCGACAAAGCAGTACATCTTTTCTTCTTTACCGAGATCATCCGAGGTATGTTGGTTTTAAGCTCGAATGGGTCGCATCCCTAATCCTTCGTAGGAATGTGGATTGTCATGGAAAACTTCTTCAGACCCCCCTATACTATCATGTACCCGTACGAAAAGGGCCCACTTTCCCCCCGCTTCCGTGGTGAACATGCTT
>JBBPRG010000395.1:0-13117 GCA_038092895.1 Chalciporus pseudorubinellus | reverse complement strand
TTCATGACAATGATCACGGCCTCAAGCTCAAGGTAAGATGATCGACATTCTGTTCGATTCCCGATTTACATTTCCGTCCTCACTCTTGCGTTAGTGAGGAGACACTTAGGAATGGACAACAGCCCGCCAAATTAGATATTGAACATGCACCAGTTCCTGACGATCCCAGAGCTTGGAGTAATACTCGAAAAGTACGTCTTGCTCGTGTTCTCTTGCAATGACTTTACTAAATAAGACTTCAGACGCTGACACTGGTCATTGTGTCTTCCGCATCGATGATCGCCGGTCTTGCTACTAGTGGTCAGAACCGTGAGCACCTTCGTCACCTACGACCTTGAGAACTCTACCCACCCAAGCGTTATTTACATAGCGGCAAATGCTCAAATTCAGCAAGCTTTAAATGCCTCCAGCTCAGACATCAGTTGGAGTTTGTCTGTATTTATTCTTATTCAAGGATTATTCCCCTTGGTATGGAGTGCCATCAGCGAAGTTAAAGGACGCAAGGTTCGTTCGTTCGTTCGTTCTTTTTTACAGTTGATCTGGAGTTTCATCCTCGCGGTCTAGCTCGTCTATGTATCATCTATGGCCCTATTTTGTGTGGGTTCAGCTATTGTAGCTTCTTCAAAATCCATCGGACTCCTCATTGGAATGCGAGCTCTGCAAGCTGCCGGGTGGGTACGCCTTTTCGCCAAAACTACAATAGCCAACTGCTGACTCTCATCGATCGGTTCAGCTCGAGCGCGGTGATGGCTATCGCAGCGGCCACCCTTGCTGACATATATGAACCCCATGAGCGCGGCACGAAGATGGGGGTATACTACGCAGCACCTCTCCTCGGCAACTCGATGGGCCCTCTTCTCGGTGGAGTCTTCGCGCAAGCCTTCGGTTGGCGTGCTGTCTTCTGGTTTGCACTTATCTGCGGAGGTCTCGTGCTGTTATCCTTGGCCATTTTTTTCAAAGACACCTTCCGCAAGGAGAGGAGCTCCTCATACCAGAATGTCCTTCGTAGGCGAATAGAGGAGCGAGAATTGCGCACGTCCAAAAGCGCACCTAGCCCGACTGCGAGTGGAACTGTTACGCCTTCCTCGGAGAAACCTTCGGAGAAGACTCCTACGGACTTGGAAGCTGGAAAAGCTACCCCTCACTCGAACACTGTGGACCTCAAAGATATAACTTTATCATTCATGGATGTGAATCCTCTCCCACCTATTGTCTTAGTGATGAAACGGTGGAATAATATCGCGCTTCTTCTGGCATCAGGTGGGTTTACTCGGAATTGGCTGTTCACAGTGGTACTGAATTCATGCTAGGTTTGATATTTGGCTTCACGTACAGTCTCACGTATACCTGCGCAAGAACACTATCAATGCGGTACAACTATGATGCGCTATACACAGGCCTCATCCTCCTATCCTATGGTGCTGGTGAGTTGCTTTGTTTTGTCCGAGTCTAATCCGTCACGCTTCAACTGCTACATGACTTGCAGGCAGTATATGCGGTAGCATCCTTGGCGGGCGTTGGTCTGATAGGACACTTGCGAAGCTCAAAAGTCGGCATCAAGGAACAATGTACGCAGAGGTGTGTCAATCTTCAACATTCATTCCTTCCATACCCGGCTGACGGTCTAAAATCCCTAGATGCGGCTTCAGAGCACATGGCCCGCCATGCTGTTCCTTCCTACCTCTGTGATAGGTTATGCGTGGATCTGTGAAACCCACC
Organism: Chalciporus pseudorubinellus; assembly: GCA_038092895.1. Taxonomy (NCBI): domain Eukaryota; kingdom Fungi; phylum Basidiomycota; class Agaricomycetes; order Boletales; family Boletaceae; genus Chalciporus; species Chalciporus pseudorubinellus. The sequence goes on along the minus strand of JBBPRG010000395.1, from coordinate 11,398 downwards.
AGTCCGTTGGCGCGATATGCGCCATGTTATTTATAATCGGCTTTTCTTCCACGTTCGTCTTCTTCGATCGGGCACTTTGCAAGATACTCAGCGTTTTCTTTAACAGATGGATGTACACTAGCACTCTTGCTTATATTGTTGACGCCAACACAGGGCGTTCGTCGACAGCTGTAGCGACGAATAGTGCATATCGAGGAACGATCGCATTCGTTGCAGCTGAGATCGCCATCCCGCTCCAGGTGAGCCATTTGCGGCAGTAATGCAGTGATGATTAATAGTCTCGTACAGGATAGTATTGGGGACGGTGGACTATACACACTTTGGGGTGGCGTATTGATCATCATGCAGGTGTTGATATTGGTGGCGATGAAGTTCGGCAAACGGTGGCGAGAGAGATGCGAAGAAGCTGAGAGGAAGAGTGATACCACTTCTTGATACATTGCGGGGAATTTTCATTTTAGAGCGTCCAAGACCGCTTCACGGACAACACGATTACAGGATTATATAGAACCAACAGGGAAAGGATATCGACAGCTGAGGGGGAAAAGTCTACCCAAGAACCTTACTAAGCGACACCACAGGATTGAAAACACGACATAGACAACGATGGGAGGTGGAATTACTCAGATCTGGGCATTACCAGCCTGATCTACGCTGCGCAATTTCACATATACGTCGCTCCCTATAAACCCTATTAGTACCACACCAATAGATAGAATGAAAACGGAGGAGGTACTCACCCCATCCATCCAATGAAAATAAATCTAATGAGCCACCGAAATACTTTGCATATAACCTGCTCATTGGAAGCCCATACCCTAAACCAGCGATTGTCCCCATTCCAACTTGTAGACCCTTTCCGGTGATCTCGCCAAATAGATTACCTTCACCTCCACTTGTGCTCCCGCCAACAACAGCACTTCCACCGACGTGCTGCGCAGCGTATGGTCCACCACCATCGCTATCTGTGTTACCAGCAGTGGTGAAAGCATACGAGAATATCCGTGCCATGTTCGAAGGTGATACACCACCTCCCTGATCTCGAACCCTAAGCGAGAGGAAGGGGGAAGCGGGGGAAGGTGGAGGAGAGATTGTCACTGTCACTGGAGTGACTTCACGTGTGAGCGAGGTGCCATATAGTTTGTAGTGATGCTCGACTGTTGCGCGGAAAGCATTTTTTAATATTTCGGTGAGGATATATTCAAGATGAACAGGAACATAGCTATGATGATCTGCAGTTAGATCGGGAAACATAGTGAACGCTGGGGCCAGGAACTCACGCGAACGTCGTATCTGGGTGTCCGTCAATGATGATGCTTGGTGTTGCCCCAAGCGTAGCCTCGCATAGTTCACTCACGAACGCGCTGCACATTTTGACCATTGCAGCAGGAGAGCATGCCATATCGACGATGCCATAGTGAGATGTAACGCCAATGTGTCTCTGGCTCTCTAGAGCTTGCGATAAGGCGATGTGTTGTTCAGCAATTAAACGGACCGATATCCGATTGCGAATGGCACCATCCAGGAAGTTGCTTATCTGTGTCGGAGACATGTATTTGGCGCATTCCTGGAAGCTGTTGTTGGGCAACGGGTTGAGATGGATACTTGGGGGCAAAGGAGTACGGAAACACCTACCCCTTGGCCATGGTTGGTATGTCATTCCGATGGCTTTCCACTAGATGACTGAGCTCTGCTGTGAAGGATCTGTTCTCCTCGAGAGTTTGGACAGGTGGATAGCTGGCCAGAAATTGGAAACTCTCTCTGTATGCATTTAGGGTCTTGGCGATGTAGGGGTTGGTCCCGACGATAAACGGGAGTGTTTCGAGGGCACGCGCCCGTCTTGCGAGACGACGGGGAATCTCTGATAGCACGAATGAGACGCTGCGCAGTACAGATTCGGATGTAAGTGGCTGCCCGAAAGCTACTAGCGAGCTTAGCGTGAGTGGATGTGGAGGATGAGCAGCATAGGAAGCGAGGAGCTGTGATATTTCTGCATTTGGAGGTTCTGGCGCACGTCGGACGTCGACGTGATAGGAACGACGATGGAGTGCTCGAGTAGCAGCGACACGTCCCCGCACAATCGGACTCGCAGACATTGGGGAGGATGATGGACAGGGATGGCTGGCGGAGGAAGCGGAACACCTCACATTTCGTAACTATTCAGTTGACCGGGCGGAGCAAATACTTAGACCACTCCCATATTGGAACCCGCAGGCGCCGAACGATAACAAAAAGTCTGTATATATAATTTCTAGTTGAATACACCTATACTACCACTCTGGCTAGCCACGGCGGTCACGTATGAACGACACCAATCTGCGTGCCTGAATGACTTTGATCGATGTTCATTCAACATGCTTTCTGCTTCCTCTCGGTGGCTTATGTTCTTGACGCAATTCGTCAAAAGGTTAAAGACCAAGGTGACCGCATTCACTTACTAGGTTTGGCCAGCTCCACGTCATCGACTACTTCTGCTGTGTGGGATGAAGCACCACTCACAGAAACCGAGGCTGAATCTTGTCTACGTAACGACCGTCGCGGTCGTGAGTCGGCGGAAACGGCGGTGTCAGGCACCGACGAGACAGTGACGGGAGGAGATTGCAACGTAGGAAGTGTCAAGTTGGAATGACTCGTGGTACTAACTGCAGACAGTCGTGGTAATCGAATTTTCAGGGTGGGTGTAGACGATATGCCAGATTGAGTGATAGTTACGGAGGCCTTAGGTGTCACAGGTTTAGAAGGGGTCTGCGCAATCGATAGAGACGGCGGAGGAGCAGGGGGAGGTGGCGCAGGTTCGGATGGTGTCGGTATAGGTCGATCTGATGATGTGGTTGGTGCAGGTTCCCTTGGAACATCATCCATGGGTCCACCTTCCTTAGTCTTCCCAGGAACAGAAACTTTGGCTTTCCGGCGACCCTTAGTCGTCTTCTCAGGCTTTTCAGGTTGTGAAGGAACAATCTAAACATCATTTCAGCGTTCCTTCCTTGTATATGGTGGTGGTTGACCCACCGACTCAGCAATCCCAGTAGCTACTGATATCGATTCTTCATCCTTTTCAAGCTTTACGGCGATCCTTGCTCTTTTTGGCTTCGCAGGGAGGTCAGCAGAAGTCTGTAATTGTGATGCCACCTCGGGGACAGAGATCTCAGCGGCATTCCTGGCCGACGACCTGGTGGGCGCCTTGCGCTGTTCCCGAAATCAGGTTAACCTGCGAGCAAAAAGAAGCCGTTGTTGAATCATACCTTTGGGACGGTTGATCTTGTACCGCCTCTGACCCCAACCGTGGGTGTTGGTGGTTCAAGATCGGTCTGGGTGCTAGAATCAATCATGATTCTACCTGCTGCCTTGTGGGCTTCCGTAGCACTAGGAGCTCTACTCAGGTGGGACGCCGAAGGCCGGACAGAGGGTCCTGGAGAAGGCTTCGCGCTCAGAGAAAACAGATCGCGAAAATCACATAATAACTGGAACAACATGAGCCAGAGGCTATCACTCGACAAGCGAGACTTACCTGCGCGGTGCGCAGATCATCTGGCGAGATAAGCGGCTCTTTAGACGATTTAGGCTGAAATTGCATGTCCTGTTCCATCTCGGCAAGAGAACTCAAGGATGTCAATGGTGACGACATGGCGGATGGAATATCCCTCTCTCTGTCGCGATACAGGGGTTCAATCCTCCCTACCCAGGAGCAGGAAACATACTCACCTGGCCTCCGGATGTTGATCCTTGCTAATCTTGCTCCAAAAGTCGAGCATGATTATTCGCTCAGGCACCCTATACCGTCTCCCGTTGATCAACACCTCATCAAGAACGAGCTTTTCTGCCATGGCTGCAGTTTGAGGTTGTATGATCTCGATATTGCCATTGTTGAACTGATTAGGTTTGGTAATATCGATAGGCGTCGCGTTCTGCTTTGGGATGCGTCGTTTCCGTTGCTATGTTCACCAAGGAAGATCCATGATGGTTGAGTGAACCTTGGTAAACTGGCCGAAAGTTAATAAGGACTCACGACAACGTGATCAGCGTGGTTGGGACACATCCACTTCTTTCCAAAGGAAGGCATAGTCGTAAGAGGGGGATCAAGGCAGTCAAGATGCCAATGAAGATTGCAATGGTCGCAAGAAATGATGGCTTTTCCACTTTCCGGTGTCAAACTGCTTGCAATAGACGTCGATCTGCGGAGACGTTTATGCGAAGGGGCGCACGCAGCAACACCATTCGGCAGTGCTGAAGTACCACATTTGAAACACAGGACAGGGACTCCATTCCGGTCTTTCAATCGATATGGATCGCGGTCTTCGAGTTGCCCATGACGGCTGCAGGAAATGAGTCACTAGCGAAGAAGTTAGCGAGATTACTCACTTGAGGCGGGGCTGCTTCACTTCAGAGCTATCCACATAGGTCCCGTTGGCACCTGCGGCGACTAAAGAACAGAGAATCAGAGAAAAGGGCAAAAGACAAACTGGAACAGAAGGTATACAGACCATCCTTGAAGAACCCTCTGATGTCATCTGGAAGCTGGAATTCTCTAGGGATGCTCGTCTGGGCAAGGTGAATGAGAGGAGACATGAAAGATGGCGCAGGCTTAGGCGGCGGGCGCTGTAAAATGCAAGTTAGCATCACTGAGGGACATTTTGCAGTATCACGGACCTTGCGAACGATGCAGCTCGGGCAAAACCATTTTTCACCCTCTGGGAGATCCACAGCCTCCATAGGAGGGTCCAAACACCAAAGGTGGAATGCCCGAGGACAACTATCACAGTACACCAGCGCGCCCAAGGATCTGCATGATGAACAATGATCCTCGTTCAACTAGCAGAGAGTGTACATAGCGTAAGGGCCAAATTATGGTAACATCCAAAAGAACACGCACCAGACCCAACGAAGGCTCAGGAGAGAGAGAGCTCATTCCTATAGGTTCCTCCTTTACTCTGAACACCCGCTCCGTCTCCTTTCCCTTTCCCTTGTCTTTCCTCAATGACCTCGCCCTCTCGGTTGTGACCGGTGCCATAAAGTCTTCACCACCAGGTAGCGAGTTCGCACGAGATATCGACATGGAAGGATCGTCTGACTCGGGTTGTGCCGGAAAAGGGTCGGAGTCTGGGAGAGGTGGCACACTAGGCTGTCGAGAAGGCGGTACGTCTGGTGCGACTGGATCGGAGGCAGGGATGGTTGCAGAGAGAGTGGTGTTAACACCGCCATTGTTCAAGCTTCTAGCGGTAGCCCTTTGAGCACGCCCGTTCATAGTCCTGGAGGGCCGGCAAAAGAATGTTGTAAATGGATAGTGTATCGACAAGGGTTTGGGTTGTGTCGGTGACAAGGAGGCAGTCAGAGGCGGTTCAGCGACGCAAAGAGGGGATGCAAACATACCCTTTGTCGACTCTGGCTCGTTTTCGACGGGGCCCGTCGACTTCTGAGACACCGAGAGTACTCGCCATGAGCCCCGAATAGGTGGAACCTGGATCCGATGGAGGGAGATAGGACACAAAAGCAGACGGTTTCTTTGGGTCGCGCTTGTGCGCAGCCTGCTGAACAGAGAGCAGTGAAGGTGGACCTGGCAAAATTTCAGTAGAAAGAGACGGATCCGAGAGACCCTCTAGATGCGGCGGTTGCAGGACGGGAACTCCTTGCAACAAGCAAGCCGGAACCTCGGCCATCGAGGTCATGGTTCAAGACTGAAGAAAACGGCCGACCGCTGTAGAAAGCGGAAAACCACGTCCCAAGGCTCAAGCGGCGCAACCAACGTCGCGAGCGGCGAAATTACGACCGATACTCGTAGCGCTCACAGACTGGCAGATCGCTCGAAGAGGGTTACGAACACTTCCACCCCGACCACAAATTTTCACAAACGCAACTCGCAGTCCCCGATACTGTCCTACTTAACTACACATATGTTTCTCGCTCATTGGAGTGCCTTTGAATCACTTAAAATGCGGAACAAGGGACGATGAATCCAAACATGAAAAGGGAATGTTCGACAACATTCCATCTCGTCCGCAAGGACACATGATCAATCAGGACAGCATCATCTGCAACGTCGGCAAGCATATCAGATTCGCCGTAAGGCTCACCAGTCCTACAGGTTACGAGGAGAGTGTACTCCTGTGTAAGAGTGTAGGCATCGTAAGCACTGCGCTCTGTCCCTCCCGAACGAGCATTCGGAAGACGGAACTCATTTATCTCCAGGATCCGTCCATGATGATGCAGCCAGTTGTGGGAGCTTGGACGGTGTCTAATGGTAAGCGGAATGTCCTGACGTGTAATTGGTACGCCGCTGGTCCATGCTTGTCCGCCTGACAAGATGGACCCTCTCTGCAGACAAGATATCGCACAATCAGTAACGGAGGAGGTGAAATGGGGGATGAGGACTCACGTGGGACGTCATGATGGGAGGTGTAATGGTCCATCAGAACAATTATTGTTCTCATCGCCAGAGGACCCTCCGGGAGCAATAGGGTCCTGAGAGTGGGAAGGGAATCTTGCAGATGCTTTCTTGGCTTTGGCTACTAGCCGCCTATGCAATCGTGTTCCTCGATGTATATCCCACTCCTGCTGGTCGACCATGACTGGTCTCTCCGGATCTGTGGTACACACTGAGCACACGATCTTCTGCCTCGCTTGTAAGACGGCGGATGGACTGGCAAGGAATATGAGAAGCCGCTGAGCCACTCTACGAACGAACATACTCGACTGGTTTATTCTGATCAGCAAGCATTGCCTTTGCCACTGAAGATAATGACGCGGGATCCGGAAGTTCCTCTCCATTCAAAAAGGCTTTAAACAGATATTAGTCGTGACTTCAAAACCGAAATGCTCAACTCACAGTTCATGATTGATTCGGCAGGAGAGTGAACGTTAGAGCTCCATTGGTCTCCCAAAACTAAAGACATATTATTCATGACCCGATATCGACAGAGCACCGAAAGCCTACCTGTGGCGTTCAGTATGTACATTGAAGCCACTGGAACTGTCCCTCCTGAACTCCTGTTGGAACTGCGTATGGCGGGAAGCAGCTTATTTCGCAGCCACGTAACCTGTCGTTTGGCATATTTGCGAGTCGAGTGTTTCATATCTTCCACCGCACGAGCAAACGCTTCCTGAGAGCTATTCGACAATGAAAGGAAATCATGGAATTCCTTGAAGCCTGTTGCCTGATAAAATAGGTGCTCTAATGAGAACGTGTCCCGCACCTATACATTGATAAATGCCGAGCGTGTAATCCGGTTCTACCGTTGAAGAATTTAGGTGGCCCTGCTCTCCGTCGACTGCCGAGCTTGTAGCTTGCGAGGAAGCTACAATGCTCTGTAGAGACCTTATTTCGTCAACAAGTCCGTGCTTTAGAAACAGAATCTGGTCAGAATGAAAAAAAGAGGTGAAGTACCGGCTTCGATACCTTGATCATGTCATCGACCCTCTCATCCAGGCGAGGATTCAATGCTGAAGGTTCCGCATAGAGCCAGAAGCAAAGTGTTCGATATCTTTTCAAAGAAGTTATCCCTTGACATCCTTAAAGAGCACAGAGCACATACCGAGGGGTCAATGCAGTCTCGGACTGCTCACCTATAATCTCGCTGGGCATTCTTCCAGTCTCCTTCATAATTTGCAGGCTCCGCAAGACCTTACGAGTATCTCGCCAATGCCATCGCGATGCTACTGGACCATCCAGAGCCTGCAACAACTTATGCAAAACGAGTGCCTCCTCCGGGTGAGTAGTAGCATTGGGTGGAAATTCTGGCAGTGCCATCCATAGATCCAAGAGATCGCGGTTTAATTGTGAAATTGAATTCTCAAGCAAAGCAGACAGCCGACAAGCGGGTGTGGTGGTTCCTCGTGGGGCAGAGCTTAAGTCTTTGTTGGCTAGACGGTTAGGGAACAAGAGGTGTTGTATCCAATATGAGGTTCCGCCAATGACAATAGGAATTTGGTTCATGTTATGCGTTTCTTCAATCTGCCATGCGACTCATTAAAGAAGTCCAGAAGATCGTGCACGTTCCGGAATGTCACTCACAGCTTCGATGGCATCTCGTACCCATTGCCCAACGACATATTGCTCTCCGGGCTGCTTGAAGTCCAAAAGGAGGTGCTCCACACCCATGCGTTCTGATTGAGGGATCTTGTTGGTGATGACATCCATGCCGGTGTAGACTTGCATGGAATCCGCATTAATGATGCGCGCGCCTTTCCAGCCATGCTTGGAGGGATTGCGGCTGGCCTCTTGGCCAAGTTTGAGCGCGAGTTCCACACCTAGCTTGGACTTTCCAACCCCAGTAGTCCCACAGATGGCAATCAAAGGCTTCGAGGAGGTCATGATTGAGGCTGCTGAGATAGGGATGCGAGTGGAGAGACGGTGCATGAAAACCGGATAGGTCTCGCGATGATATCTATGGCATCGACCTTTATGCGCTGAGCAACCTTCAGGCTGTCCAGGACCACTTAGGGTGCTCAATGTGTGCCGCGGCGAACATAGTCAACGCGAGTCAACGCGTCAATCAGCGAAGTATGTGGTAAGCAATAGATTACTCAAAAAACATAGCTTGCCAGTGTCCGCGTACTTGGTGGCCTTGCAGACATGGAATGGGGAGGCAGAGGGGATATCTTTGTGTGATAACTACGGCAGAAAGCCTGCGAAGCAAAGTTTGCATCCAAGTCAAGACATCCGAGAACAACATCCCGTGTTCCCACTCAAAATCTTATATCGACGATCGCCTCTTGAATGACCTTCGATCTCACCGGCCATCGTGTTCAACATTGACAACAATATAACTTTGGTCAGTCTCAACGCTTGAAATAATCGAATATTTTGATTGGTCACTAGTTATTTCCTAAACTAGTACTAATAAACTAGACCCTACACTTTACTCCGAGTCTGACCAAGTTCTCTGGTCACTGTCAACATGTCCTCAGTCATACGCTCAAAGGTAGCGCGAGTATCGCTTTCAAACCTGAGACCAGCCCTTGGCTCATTGCACAACGTATGTTTAGCGAAAACAAACCGGCAGTCACTATAGCTAACATTCCGCTAGCAAAAACGCCTCGGACGAGGTCAAGGTTCAGGATATGGTGGAACGTCTGGACGTGGTCACAAGGGTCTGAAAGCACGATCTGGGAATGGGAAGCCCAAGGCTGGGTTCGAAGGTGGTCAAACGCCGCTAATCAAGAAGTTCCCCAAGAGAGGCTTCGTCAACCAGTCCGTGTTCTTTACCTGATGTCCTCTACTTGGTCCCTCATGTCCAACTTCCACGCAGAAACCGCAAAACGTATGCTGCGGTTAACTTGGACCGCCTTCAGCATTGGATAGATCAGGGTCGCTTGAGTTCGTCTCCGGAGAAGCCCATTACTGCAAGAGAACTACTCTTGAGCGGTTGCGTGCACAATGTTCACGATGGCATTAAACTGTTGGGCAACGTGCGTATCTATTGTTCGATATACTTTGCATTGCATATTGATAGCGTTCTATGCAGGGTGCAGAATTTTTGAAGACAGCTGTACACATCACTCCCTCCCGTGCCTCGAAGAGTGCTATCACAGCGGTCGAAGCTAAAGGCGGGAGTGTATTTTGCCAGTATTACAACTCTCTTGCTCTGCGTGATTGCGTTAAGGGTCGAACCGACCGCATTTCCGCCGCACCCACTCGCCGGAATGATATCAGTGAGCTCATTCAGCCCATTCAGGACTTGGGATCTAACATTTTCGTTAGTTTGGTATACCAACTGGCGGACCCGGGGTTACCTGTCCCCAGAGGCAGTGGAAAAGATGCCGCATGTGTCGGAACGGTGGAAAGAACTGTCAAAGCAACTTCTCACATTCAAGACTCAAGACTTTTCAAAAAAGATCGTCCGCCCACAAGCTACGGAGGAATAGACAATGTCCATTATTATACTACAAATTGATAATCATGTTTCTGTTTCCATTCTTTCAGGCGAAATGCTGCGGCTACGTGAACGGTATGGTGACCGTGAGGGTGAACGCGAAGGTGAACGTGAACGTGAACGCGAAGGACTCCTTGATCTGGAACGGCTACGACTTGGACTACGGCTGCCGTGACTGCGTTCATCCTCACTCTTGCCTTCCATCGCATCCAACAATCGACTCTTGCGAGGTCCAATCTCCCCATTTTCTTCCAGAGTTTGGCGCTTGGCTACTCGAGGGAGAATGATATCACAGACTCTTTCTTCAGTGAGCAGGTTATGGATAAATTCGTCAAAGTACGTTAGGGAGTATCCAGCTGCAAGTACATCAGCAATGAAGGAAGAGAAGAAAGGAAGGAAGTGAAACATACACATGTCCCGGTACCTCAGCTTTCTGTAATCCTTCATCAGAGGTTCAAGAATCTCGTACATCTCAACTGCACGAAATGTCATTCGGATGTACATTGCTGCAAGGGCTCTCATGTATCTATGAAACATGTATGAAACATGTCAAGATAGCCCCCCTTCAGTGCCAGGACGAACGACTCACTTGAACTCATCAGCCTGAAGATATTCAATCAAAATCTCCTTCTCGGGTTGAATTTGCAAGAGTTTCAAAAGTAAACAAAGGAATTCGGTGGGTCGCTGATTGCCATAGACACCTCCAATACAGTGGAGCTCGATGGCTTGATCAATGAGGGACTCGGCTAAATGTAAGATGAATAGGATTCCAGCACAGTGTAATCGGAAGACATACCTGTCAACGCGAAACAATGTTCCTTCCAGTATGTTGACTCCCATATTCGATTTCGAATAACAGTTTCCACTAGGAACTGTAAGAATGAGACAGAGCAAGAATGTAGATAGAAGGTAATAAATACCTGTGGATTCTGACCGTGAATCGCCAAAGCACCTTTGACTGTTGTATTCGCCATGGTCGCTTGTGCAATTCAAGGTGACCGGATGAGGTTGTTAATTAGGTGGTTGCTTGTACTTGTTAGGATCAGAAGGTGAACAACCCAAAGAGGCAACTCCACCTGCGGGATTAAATAAATACCTTATTCCGATAAACGAACGCCACATATTGTGCACATGATTGAGGTTCCTCTTTTCAAACTAAACGTACATTCATCTCACTCTCGAAACTATTTGATAGTACATCATAATACAAGCTTGTCCATATAAAAATGTCACTGTAACATGTGATAAACCTTCTTGCTTCATTTTGCAATTGTTCGTTTCCGAACATCAGTTCTCCATGGCCCATTGAGGAAGCCAATCTTCCCAGTTCTCCCAAGCACTTTCCTCGTCTTTGCCATCATCTTCATATTCACAGTAATCATCGCGTCCCTTGCGAGGATCCAGAATGATCGGCATGACATGAAGTGCGCCATTGCGGGAGGGAATATCGAACGCTCGGACTTTATGCCCATTGACTTTGAAAGTTGTGGAGAACCTCGAAGGCCCAGGAAGGGGCAACTTCGACTTGTAGC
>JBBPRG010000394.1:0-13146 GCA_038092895.1 Chalciporus pseudorubinellus | reverse complement strand
TCAGCCAAGGATAACATCTATGCACCTTTTCGCTCGAAGCTAGATTATGAAGTGGCATGCTGGGCTCAGCTTCGTGGCCCTGGCTCCACTGCATTCACTGAACTTCTTCAGATCGAAGGCGTAAGTTTCTTTTTTCCTTATCGAGGTCGCGGTTGCGGATACTCAATTCACGATTGTAGGTCTCGGATGCCCTCAGACTGTCGTACAATAACAGTCGCGAACTACATCGCATAATCGACCAACTTCCCGCCAAACGTCCCTCCTTCTCCCACAAAGAAATTGTCCTTGCTGGGGAGTCCTTCGACCTATTTTCTCGGGATATCATGGAGTGCGTCCGTGCTCTCTATGGCGACCCCGAGTTTGCACAGCATCTCGTTTTTGCCCCAGAACGACACTATACAGACGAGGAGCGCTCCAATCGAATGTTCTATGATATGCACACTGCCCGGTGGTGGTGGGACGTCCAGGTAAGTTACTCAACTTATCACCAAGTCTGTATATTCATGACATTTACGATCGCTTTTAGAAAGAACTTGAGCACGAGAAACCTGGTGCTACGATCATTCCCGTCATCCTCTCATCTGACAAGACACAGGTAACCATGTTTTGCAATAAAGCATGCTACCCTGTCTACATGACCATCGGCAACATCCCGAAAGACATTCGTCGCAAACCATCCCGCGGCGCGTGGGTTTTACTTGCTTATCTCCCCGTCGCTCGTCTGGAACACCTCACCAACAAGGCCGCTCGTCGTCGTGCCCTCGCAAATCTGTTTCATGCGTGTATGAGACACATTCTTCAACCCCTCGAGCAAGCAGGCAAGGATGGTGTTACCATGACCAGCGGCGACGGTATTGTATGTAGAGTCCACCCTATCTTAGCCTGTTACTCAGGCGACTACCCTGAACAGGTGCTAGTCACCGGGATAAAGACAGGAGAATGTCCCAAGTGCGACATCGAGCACGACGACCTCGGGAGTGCGGACATGCCAGCATCGTTACGAGACTTAGATGCGATACTCAATGCACTCATGCTTGTTGACGAGGACTATGCTGCGTTCACCCAAGCATGTCAAGATGTCCGCATCAAGCCCATTTACAAGCCGTTTTGGGAGCAGCATCGTCATCTCAACATCTTCCTATCCATTACCCCCGATATACTACATCAGCTCTACCAAGGTCTCCTGAAGCATCTCTTATCCTGGATCAAGGCTTCCTACAGTGAGGCGGAAATTGATGCTCGATGCCGTCGACTCCCCCCCAACCACAACATCCGTCTTTTCATGAAGGGTATCAGCTCATTGTCCCGCGTTAGCGGCACTGAACATAATCAAATCTGTCGCTTCCTGCTCGGCATCATTATCGACATCCCACTGCCTGGTGGCTTTAGTGCGGTCCGTCTCCTTCGGGCCACTCGGTCGCTTCTCGACTTTATCTTTTTGGCACAATACCCTTGTCACACGACGTCAACGTTCCCTCTCCTTGATCATGCTCTCAGGTGCTTCCACGAGAACAAATCCATCTTTATTGACCTCGGCATTCGGACACATTTTAATCTTCCCAAACTACATTCCCTTCGACACTATATTGAGATGATCCAGCTCTTCGGAAGTACGGACAACTACTCCACCGAGTACACCGAGCGGCTGCACATCGACCTCGCAAAGGATGCCTACCGAGCTACGAACCACAAGGACGAGTATTACCAGATGACCAAATGGCTCGAGCGCCATGAGAAAGTGATATGGCACCGAAGATTCATCGAATGGAGACTGCACGGTGATCGATTGGTCCATGTTCGTGTGCCCCCTGATATGTGCTATGCGCGCATCACAGTGATGACGAAACATCCGTCTGTCAATCGCGTCGCCATGGACAACATTAGAACACTGTACCGCGCACCCTTTTTTGTCGAAGCCCTCTCGCGCTACGTCGCACACCTCCAACACCCTGATCTCAGCGGCGTGCAACTCGAGGATGAAGCCTGCACCGTCATGCTGCCATTTTCTGCACTCCCAACCTTTCACAAAATCAAGTTTCACTCCGTCGATGGTTTGGGCCATGAGGTGGAGAAATGCACAGTGGACTCGGTCCATTGTCAGCCCGAGCGGCGCGACACGTGACGGAGAGTTGTTCCTGGGCGATTTGACACCGTGCTCGTGAAGGTTGGAGAGGGGGGGGAGGTAGGAGTCGAAGGTGGGTGATTTATGCTAAGTCGTGCAGTAGGTGACTAATTGATGCCTTTGGATATCGAGTGGCCCAAGTTCGTGTGGTATTTTCCCTTCCCGATCGTGCCCGAGCAGCGATGTTGGACGAAGCACAGAACCTCCGAGTGGATGTCACCATTCCCACACATTTGGCCTATGTCGAGTGGTTCACTCCCTTCTCTGCACCCAATGTCAATCATGGACTATACAAAGTGTCTCGCGCGCGGCAAAACGGAATGCCATTGTGTAGTATAATTCCCGTTTCGGATATTCGTCGCAGCGTTCACCTATTCCCTTGTTTTGGCAGAGTCGTTCCAGCACACTGGACCAGCAGCAACGTATTGGATGAGTGTCCTAGTTTCTATGTGAATCCTTTCAGCGACCGCCATGCCTATGTGACCATTATCTAGACTCGTCGATAGTTGGCAATGTTATCTGATTCTCACTGCTTGACCGACTCGGAGTGATGGAACAGTAAAAGTGTTCGCTGGAATTGACACAAACCATAGATTACGGAAATGAGATACAAATTCTATCTATGCTTTATGGGCGGGCCGTTGCTGCATGGTCTTTTTCTTGAAAAGTGTGTGGTAAGAGCATGAACAAGGGGACACATGAATACATAGTACCTCTATGATCGCTTGCACGCAGGCTTGAATCTCCGAGTCGCTCTCGGGCTCAGTCACGCTGGTATCTGGAGGTGGAGGCAAATGATAACTTGAATAAACTTCCCGGCGAGATTACACGTGAGAAGGATGCACCTTCATAAACTGATGCCTTCTTCAATTGATGGCTCCCAGCATGGCTGGCAGGGGGCTCCGAGTCTGAGTCGGGTGTGATTTGGACAAGTGTATTGTCTGCCGTGGCGGAAGCATCTGGAGGACTCGGAAGTGGAAGGGATGGCGAGGGACGGATTTCAATGGTCTGCCCACAAGTAAATTTTCTTAGTATTCCAAGTAGTAGTGTTGGCCAAGAAAAAACTGACCAGAGGAAGGCTGGGGAACTCAGGCGTGTACGTGAAACGATACACATCATGATGTTTGAGTGGTATCTCGAGCACCACTTTGTTCTGGAAGAGATCTGCAACAACATGGCCCAGGCCTGGGCCCAGGGATTCTTGTGAAAGAAGCGGCATGGGGATCAACATAGTACACACCAGGTAGTTATCATTCACGGTGTGCTCCGATTTGGACCTTATCAGAGCGGTCGTATCAATGACAACAAAGTCCAACATATCATAGACTCGGATCTTGTTCACCTGTCATGCCCCTGATTCAAGACTTGTTCAGCGGCAGTTATTTAATCCATATATTTCTGGAAACTTCCTACATTGTTCGGTAATTGCGGGTAAATGTGCACAATTTGTTACATCTGCGTCATTGTGCAATTTAAGGTTTTTCCTGATGGGGGAGAGAAGTGGATCGAGCAGCGGGAGCATCGAGTTCACCACCAACGAGGACGACGCGTTGAGAGCGTCCAGTGACGCAGACGACGACGTCGACAAGTCAATGACAACCACGGGCGACAACGAAGACATGTCGAGTCGATTGTACGCACCCAACCGATGCCGCAGACAGTCGAAGAAGCCACCGGACGACACTGGAGAGGCTGGAGATCGAGTCGGCACAGTGAGGGAGTCGAACAGCGTCGACGAAGTGTCAAGAACGCCGAACGACGACGCCAAGTCATCAGACAAAGACGTCGACACGACATACTCACCAGATAGGCCCACCAAACCCCCAGACGACGACACCAAGTCAACGAAACGCGACGTCGAGCGAAACACGTCAAACGACGTTGAAGACGCGCCCAGCCGCGAAGACACGCGACCCGACGAGTCGCCAACGCCATCCAACGAATGCGAGGCAATCGCGAAAGGAAACGGCGATGTCGAGGATGCAAGGGTGGCGGTCGAGGCGTCGAGGATCGACGAAAGGGTCGAACCGGTCGAGACGAGCGCAGTGGATGCGTCGAGGGGGCGGATAGAAGTCGCGAGAGGGTACGACGACGAAGAACGTCGATTGCGAACACCCACCGCATGTCAACATGAGCTGGGGGGTATCGAGGTCGAACCAGGGGGCGAAAGGGTCGCCAGGTCAACGACGATCGAAGACAAGCGTGCAGGATGCGTCGCAAGTGATCGCGGACGCTTACAGGACGATGGGGAAGACCCAGGGATGCTCAGGATCGAGCAAAACAACCCGGAAATTGCCAAATTCGACCCAGGGGGCGAAAATTCGACGAAAGTCGATGTTGAAGGGCCCGGATGCGTCGCAAACGGTTGCAGACGATTGGAGATCGATGGGGAGGACCTGGGGATGATAGAGAACGACCGCGAAGACGACAGAACGCGTCGAAACGCGTCGATCGAGGGGGAGAGAAGGCTGTTGAGCCAACTCGAGCTATCGACGCCGGGAGTCGAAGAACTCGGTCAGTACGACACAGAGAGCGACGGCAACGTACCCAGATGGTACCCAGACGGTCCCTCAGCCTCTACCAACATCCACGAGAGGTCCCGCACACGAAAACACGAGCGCAACGACAAAGGAGCGTCGAGCACACAGTGTGACCACACAGGCGCACGAACGGACTTGTGCAGCCATACGGTCGCACTGAGGGCTCGACGGGGCGTCCAGGGACGTCGAGAACGCGTCGAGGAAGACGACGGAGGTGGTACAAACGGGCCAGGTCGAGTCGAAGTTGAGGAAAGTCAAGAGGTCGAGCGGGAGAGGTCGAGAGGCGAGTCGAGAGCTGTCGAGAGCCAGGGGGAGTGGCAGAGAGGTGGAAACGATGCCGAACGAGATGGCAAACGCGACGGCGACAACGACGCAATGAGCGGCGCACACAGCGACTCGAAGCGAGTCGAAACGCGACCGCTAGCTGCAGCGGATACAGCAGGTCAGCACGAGCGCTACAGGCGCAAGTCGAACGACTCACCTAGGTCGTCAACACCACATACCCACCGCTACACACGCACACCCCGATTCGCCAACCCACCGCGTCGACGAGGACGACTTAAATCACAGACCTACAACATCAGTCAAGCGCGCGTATGCGCATACTTACGATGCGGTCACGTTGCGACCACAAAATCAAAATGGACTTACGAGGTACCATCCAGAGGCATGGGAGAGCCTTACCACAGTGCAAGGGCTGCACAACCACGACGTCGAGGCCGCCGACGAGCTGGACACCATCACCACCAGTGTACCTCGAGCGATATTACCATATCGGGTAATCGCGACTCGAACGAACCTTGCACCTGCGCAAATTGCTGCTACATCACATTTTACCAGTCATTTATTGGTAATATTCTACAGGTATTTTATTTACTATACTCTTAGTGCTTACCAGTTAGCAAGCACTTCACCCTGCCAGGCCTTGTGCTTGAGGGGGAGTGTTGGAGTTTTGCATAGCTTACCTATTCAGGTAGCTTACCTAATACTTACCCTTTTACGAACCTTTTACTGTAGCTCTACTTTAGTGACTACTTACTAGAGTATTCTACAGGTTAGTACCATTGCTACTAATAAAGTGACTACTTACTAGCGTATTCTACAGTTTTTGTGGTCAGTGAATACTTGGACAGGGAAGGGAGAACCATGGAGATAGTGTCTCCAGGTCTTCAGGGCACGGATAACTGCAAGAAGTTCCCGATCATAGATGTCATAGTTTCGTTCAACCTCGGAGAATGACTGGGAGAGGTAGGAACAGGGGTGCCAGTCCCCGTTAGTGTTGGTTTGGAGAAGGACGCCACCAGACGTGTATTTCGAGGCATCTGTAGCGATGGCGAACGGGGCAGAGAGATCTGGGAGATGGAGGATGGGGCGAGAGAGGAAGAGTTGCTTTAAGTCATCAAAGCTTTTCTGACAAGAGGGGGACCAATCCCAAGCAAGGTTTTTCTTGGTCAAATCAATTAGGGGTCTAGCGACAGAGGAGTAGTTGGAGATGAAGCGACGATAGAAGTTGGCAAAGTCGAGGAAAAAGTGGACTTCCTTTACTTTAGTAGGTGTAGGCCACTGGGCGATCCCATCAAGTTTTACAGGGTCCATGGCAAGTTCACCAGGGCGGATGATCATTCTGAGGTACTCGACTTCCGAGATGGCGAAGGTGCATTTTTCTGGTTTAAGGTGTAAATTGAGTTCTTGCATTCACTGGAGGACTCGTTTGGTGCATTCCTCATGGGTGGAGGTGTCAGGGGAGAGGATGAGGAGGTCATCCATATAGATAACGAGCCATCCTTCAGAGATCATGTCGTGGAAGGAGTCATTCATAAAGCGTTGGAAAGTTGGTGGGGAGTTGGTGAGTCCGAAGAACATGACCTGTGGTTCAAAGACTCCTCGATGGGTAATGAAGGCTGCTTTCCATTGATGTCCGTCCTTGATCCGGACATTGTTGTACCCCCATCAGACGTTGAATTTAGTGAAGAGTTTAGCTCCTTTGATTTTATCGATGAGGTCAGAGACAAGAAGAAGGGGATAGGAGTTGCGGATAGTGTGTTCGTTTAAGTAACGGTAGTCTTGGAAAGAGCGTAGGGTGCCATCTTTCTTTTTGACAAAAAAGAAAGGAGAGGCTTGGGGAGATCCGGGTAAGGGTTTGATCTTTCCTGAGGTGAAGTTTTCGTCGATGAAGGTGTCAGTTGCTTTGATCTCTTCTGGGGATAAAGGGTAGAGTTTCCCAATCTTGGGAACAAAGGATTCGTCAAGGTTGATTTCATGGTTGTAAGGTCGGAATGGAGGGAGATGATCAGAGGCTTCCTTGGTAAAAACCGAGGAGAAGGAGGAGTACTCTGGGGGAATAGTCGGTTTGGGCTTAGCTTTTTCTGCTTGCATGGCGAGTTCAGTGGAGGTGGTGAGTTTTCTGATAATGGGGTCCCCTGTGGGGATGAAGCGGAAACTGCATCGAATGATTTGATGGAGGACATGATTCTGATGTGCTCAAGTGAGGTATTGCTGCTCAGATTCGTGTTCTAGATAGTCGTAAAGGTAACCATCATAGACGGCATTGACATGGTAATGTCAGGGAAGTCTCGAGGAGTAAGAAGGTTTCTTGTAGTGAGAATTGTGGCAGGAAAGATCAGAGACGTGGGAGAGGTAAAGATCTTTGGATTCGTCTGTTGATTCTAAGATGCTGATGGTTTGTTTGGCCCAATCAATAGTTGGGTTAGTCTTTTTGAGCCAGGGTAGTCCGAGGAGAACATTTTCTCGTCCGAGGTTGATGACATAGAACTTGACTTTCTGGGCAATACCTTGAATGTCAATGAAGAGGGTGCACGTTTTGCGAACGCCACCGGGTTGGTTCGGGGAGTGATCAACATTGCGGATGTTGATAGGATTTTCTAGGGTTTCAGTGGAAAGACAGTGTTTTCTCACAAAGCCTCAGTCGATGCAGGAGATGTCAGTGCCACTGTCAATAAGTGTGCAGGTGTTGACAACTCTCAACGTGTGGTCAGGTACTAGTAGTTGAATAGGAATTTGCATAGATTTGGCTTGGGTTACTAGTACACATTGAGTGGGAGAGGAGGGGACTCGTGTCGAGGGAGGCCTCCGATTTAAAAATCCACAGCAAGGGTGGGGGAGAAAGAGACAACTCTAACAGTTTCTTCGTCATCGTCATCCTCTACTTCTTCAAGCTTGGGTAGTTCCTCTTTAACCCTCCTGGTCTTCTTCGACTTGTTGGAGGAGAAGGTGGGGCAGGTGGTGCTAAGGTGACCACCCTGTCGACAGCGGAAGCAGAGTCCTTTCTCGATGCAGCATTTGCGTTCTTCAGGGGTGAGTTTGGGGAGGTGAACGGCATCAATGTCCATGGTGTCAGGGTCTTTAGTGGGTTTAGAGGAAGGGGATGGAAGATGGATGAAGGAGGTGGGTCTGGGTTTACAGTTTCTCTGGGCAATTTTGTCTGCATGTTCTCATTGGGTGTAGAAGTGAGTGGCTTGCTTGTACCAGCTGTCCACTACTGTGGGTATGGTGTCCATGGACATGACATGGCACATGAGAGCAGGGGGAATGCCAGCAGAGAAGTAACTGATAAGGACGTTTTCATCAGTGACTTTGGAGAGGGCGACCCTATTCTTGAATCCAGAGATGTACTGGTGAAGAGGGAGTTCGTAGGTCCCGTCCTTCTTCTTGGTCATCCTTTTGGTGGAGAGCCATGTGACTGCATTGTTGACAGTGTCGTGGTGTTCAAAGGTTTTTCGGAATTCTTTGGTGAAGTCGGCGAATGTTCCCATGGTGATAGTGGATCCAGTGATGCACTTGGTGCGATAGGTGTGTGCCCATGTGGCGGCTGATCCCTTAGTCATAAAGAATAGGGTGAAAATAATCCTCTTCGCGTCGGTGGAGTAGATTTCATGGTTGACCTCCAGGTAGAACATCACAGAATGGAGCCATGGGACTGCAGTTTCATAGGATCCGTCATAGGCTTGGGGAGCACCAATGTAGAGTTTGATTGGTTTGCTACCGGACATGGCAGGAAGAGGGGAAAAAGGGGGAAGTGGTGGAGAAGTGGAAGATGACAAGGGAGGAAGTGGGGGAGGTCCTGGAAATAGGGGGGATCGTGTGTGGAAGGATAATGGAGATGGAGGGATTGGTGCTCTGGGTAGGTCTAGTTTGGCAGAGAGTTGGTGGGCAAGGTCAGCATCGAGGTTTGCTTCCTCGATGGAGGGGACAGCGGTGTTGACGTTGAAGTCGTTCTCTTCTTTGGGGGAAGAGTGGTCTGGGTATTCAGAGGAGTTGGAGTGGGTGGGTTCAGAGTGATCTCGTCGTCCCCACAGGTGGGTCGAGATCCTAGGGGGTTGGGGAGATCGGGAAATGGTGAAGGCTTATGGTGGTAGTAGCCTTTTCAAGAGAAGTTGAACCTTTTGTTACGCTTGGTCTGGTTGAGCAAGCGTGAAACTCTTTAAGACAGTGTGGGTCAAGGGTTCAAGGAGACGATGACTGCATTGTTGTTGAATGAAGAGCTCTGGCTGCATTGCAAAGCTTAAGAGATTCAAGGAGTGTTGGCGCTGAGGCACAACGACGAGGAAGACATTGACTTAGAAGTGCAACGATAGGAGAGAAGGATCGATGTATTTGGTAGGAAGGTAAGAGTAGGTTCAACTTGGGAAAATACATCGAGTAAAGTACACAGTTTATATAGCTGAGGAATGGAAGGCTATAGAATGTGAAAGAACACAGATGACTAAGTAATGAGTCATGTGCTGAGTAATGCATGGAATACAATGGAAGGAGATGGAAGGGTTACATAAGTAACACTGCCTTGGTTGGACTCGAATCAACAACAAGGTCGTAAGTACATAGAAGAAAGAAAGGAAACAGGAGACAGGCAGACGTGAATCGTAACAGCAACTGCAGGACCCTTCCACCATCACCTTGAAGAAGCTTTGTACCATGTTGCAGAGGCCCATATCCGGGAAGACTGGCTCATTGTTGGCAAAGTCCAGGATCTTACCGAGCTACGCAAACATACTCCTGAGGAGCTTTATTCTTTGGTGAAGAAGTTGGTTGAAGACCATGTGTCAAGTGAAGCACTTGACAAACTGCAAAGCTTTGATGAGGAGGAACAAGATGAGGTCAAGTTTCAGACTGTTCAATGGAATCGTGATGTCCTTCACTATATCATCCTTGACCAGGCCATCAAACATGGAGATGTTGGGCTCATGGAAGCAATGCTATCTACCCTACTCTATCGATTTGTGGGTGGTGGAAACAGCAAGTATGCTGTTGAAGTATTGGAGCTACTTCAGGGCCTCCACAAGGAATGGCCACCTGCCATACGGTCAGTTTGATATCAATCTCACTGCTATTATATTTTGATTCTTTTCCTTAGCAAATTTGTATGGGAGCATTGTTTGTTGGTAAACTTTGCAGGCAAGAGAAACACTTTCTTGCCAGTTGACATGGCTCAAGAGCACAACATCAAAGACATCAAGGTGAGCTTTCTGCCATGAATGTGGGTGGGTTCAATCTGATCTATTATCTAGGTGACATATCAATCCAAAGGCCCCTATGCACAATGGGAATATTTTAAGAAACTCCATCCTGCCCTATGGGTGATCAATCTCCTCGGAAAGCATATGGAACAAGAATTCAAGACTGCCACTCATGGCTTGAAGCATGGAGCACCAAAGAAGGATGCTGATGTCAAGCTACTCCAGGACTCTTATCATACAGCCAAAATCCATGAGTACATCAAAGGACGTACTCATGTCGGATCAAAGAAGGATAGGTACAGCGACTACATTTTGAATGGCTCCATCAAACTACAGACTGTGACTACACTATTCAATTGGGTGGATGGCCGAAGCTTCTGCCATTCACATATTGAAGACTGGGGAGATGTTAGTGATAGCAGCAGTGAGGAAGTAACTAGTACAAACTTATTGTCAGGCTCATCATCCTGACGCACCCAACGGAGAGGTGGACTTGAATATAGTGGCATTGCATCACATTCAAATGGCGGGTGCACGGTATGGTGCCACAATCGTCCTGGAGGTGGGGTTTGCAATGATGATGGTGTCAGATATGTTGAAAAGGGTGTGGTATATGCAAGGTTTGACGAAGTGGCAATTGGAGTGAGTGGAAAGTACTGAGCAGAGGGTAGGAGATGTCGGAGTGTGTCAAACGAAGTATAAACAAGGTTTTCATGCACAGCGCACTGAGCAGAACTGTACGGGTAGGTTGCTGAAGGAATCATGTAAGGCGGTGTGCTAAATGGGTGATGAGTGCGTGTGTGCACGTTAGGAGTTGCAGGTGGGGTATACATGTCATTTCCATGTGAGAATGGGATTGGATGCACTGCTGGTGTTGGACCAAAAGCCTTGGGGGGCATGTAGCTATTGAGCAAAGGACCTGGTGGTGCGGGACAAGCATGTGTCATAGTGGGAACAAACGGATGTGATTGACGAGTGTTTAGGGGGATGGGAGTAGACGGAATTTGTTGCGGACAGTCTGCAGAGCCAAAAGTGACGCCGATGTGCTGTAGAGTCATTGTACTCATTAGTAGTGAGTTCTAGACGTGAAAATCAAGGTTAGTGTAAGGTGGAATTGAGACAACAAGTCCGAAAGACTTACCTGTAGCACATTGAAGTGTGGTGCACAACATGGATTGTCAGGATATTGTGCATGGTTGCTGGGGCTAAAGGCAACTGTGGTGTGCTGTGGAGTTGTTATACTCGCCAGTACTGAGTTCTGGACATTAAAATTGAGATTAGTATATGGCGGAATGGAGAGAACGAATCCAAATGACTTACCTGGATCACATTGAAGTGCGATGACCCAACCAGTGGCTCATCAGGTTGTGGAGCAACAGCAGCAGCTGAGGACACTGCCTTTGATGCTCATTTGGCCTCTTGTTTCCTCTGACGCTCCGCATCATCTGCCTCCTTATGTGACTGGTCGACCTCATGCAAAACCTGGAGAACTTCTTCACCATGCTCTTCCAAGAGCATCCAGGGCTTCTTGAAGGTGGCGGCAATGTCGACAACAGTCTGGATGCATGCATTTGATGCTAGAGTGGTGAGGAAGGTGTCGGGAAGGATGGCAGGGGCTGTGAAAGGACTTGGGAAGTACAGCCTCAGTTTAGTTTTGACTCGCCATTGCAGCAATGCTACATCAGCATCTTTAAGATGGTTGGAACGGGGAATGGATGGGCTGCGAGGTTTTTTGATGTCGTTGCCGGGTGGCTTGTCAATGTCCAGAGTTGTAGTAGGGGTGGTATTTGCTGTGTGGCTGGCCATGAACTGTTTGCGATTGAGGTTGGGTGACTTGCTGGATGAGCTATGAGGACTGTTTGGTTGAGTGTTAACCGGTGTTTGCAGTCGGCTAATGATCACTACACAACAGTCGCAACACAGTCCGGTTGGCTCTATGGTGCTAGTAAGTCAGTCATTCTCGCTCGTGTCAAGACAACTCACCTTTCCTAGGTTTAGGATTGTCAAAATACTTGTCTGAGAAGTCGCATCGGCAGTCACTTGCCTCAATCCAGCCCTGCATGACTGGATCAACATTCTTCTTCCAGACTCGACTCGCAGCCTCATCTTTGGAGCCAGAATTGCTTTCGGATGATGACGATACATCTACGTTACGGCCAGTCTTTCGATGCTTCTTCGTTTTTTTTTGTTGCTGAAACATCGACTGTTCAACGAGCAACACTGCTCGTGCTTGCAAGTCAGGTGAATGACCAGCACGACCAGCACATTGAGTCCACACCTCAAGCGAAGACGGAACTCCAAACTGAATCACCAGTTCAATATCTGGAATATCAGCTCCCTAGGCAATCATGTAAGCTCGCAAGCAACTATGTATTACACTGACTCCTACCATCCCTGCAGCCTCAGTCACCACCAATATCATTACACGGCTCTTCTGAAAGAGTTTAAGTGTGCGTTTCTTCGATCGTGGGCTGCGTAATGAATGAAAGATGTCGACATATGAGGAGCAAGAGACAGGTAGGTGTTGACGAAGAAACCGATGGATTTTGTGAGTCTGGAGGATTGAATTTGTAAAGATAATCATTTTCGTAAGGTTGTCCGGGCCCACAACACCTTCAGCAACGAGATCAAGAAGTGCAGGATAGTTGCATGAATTTTTTATTGAGTGGACAGCAGGGGTAATATTGGGATGGTCATTGCCCAAATTGATGAACAATGAGAAGGTAGGATTAATATGCAGCTTACGATGAATCTCTTGCAGTGCTGATGGCGAAATTGTCGCTGACATTGCTCACATACTGAAGTTCAGTCAAAAATGGTCGCACAACTGGTATAGCCGAAGTGTACAAATGGTCGTGGAACTGGGTCCATCCGACGCTCGGCCGGTCCTACGTAGGAGTGGTACAGCCGGCACCGTAGAAGTGGTACCCTTTGAGAATAAGCATACTCGGCCCATACCAGTTTCTCGAGTGATTTCCGACCGTGACTCTGGTATGGGCCTGTTGTCCCC
>JBBPRG010000393.1:0-13147 GCA_038092895.1 Chalciporus pseudorubinellus | reverse complement strand
AAATGAGGACAATAACGTTTGCTTCCCTGAATATTCGTCCCAGCGTCGCGCCGCGAGCCGAGGAGGCTCGGTATGCGAGCTGTCAGTCGAAATTACTTCACGGAGTGTGAGTACTTGGCCAGTAGAGGTGGTGATCTCGTCATGAAGATCGATGAATATAGGACAGTGGTCTGAGCCCTTGTGCGAAGGTTGGATATCGCCATGCTTGATCCAGGGAAGCATTCCTGGTGTGACCAGGATGTAATCTACGCGAGTCCCATAGTTTGTCTCTCGCGCTGAGATCTTGGTGTTCCAGCCTGCGTCACCGTCAGTAAAGAGGAGTTTAATCAGAAAAAGGGAAAACGAGATTGAGAAAGAAGACGGAGGAGAGAAAACGCGTCTTACATGTGTACATTCCTTTCCTGTTCGGCCAAAACGACCGGACAACATCAGTCATGCAACCGTCTGGAGTAACCCAGTTGTGGAACCAAGCGCGCGCAGGATGATCATGAAATGTCGCCGCGTTGCTTGCGAGATGGCCGTCACAGTGGTCGAGTGGAGTTGCGCAGATATTTATGTCACCCACTACGATAACCTCCCGGCCTTCGTTAATGAGTTTTTGGACGCGTTCTTGAAGCATAAAGTGATAGTTCATCTTGAATGGGAGACGGGCATCAGATGTTTCGTTAGGGCAATAAACGTTGATAAGGACGAAAAGGCCAAAATCAAGCACGAGGGCTCGGCCTTCCGCATCGAGCGCAGTCAGATCGGACGGTGTGTTGTTCTGGTCATCTGGCATTAGCTCCATGTCGTGAACAGAGGGATATGAATGTGATATGCGTTCGTCCAGCGTAAGCGGCAACTTTGGCTGTATGATCCCTGAGAGACCTTCTTCTGCTTTGAGCGGTGTGACTGTACGGGAGTCTGTGTATATGGCGACGCCACTGTAACCGCCTTTGTTGGTTGGAAAGGAGAAGAAGGCATCGAACGGCTCGGGAACGGCTATATTCCTATCGAGTCCATTGCGCGAAGTTTTCATCTCTACAATGAAGTATAGTATTAGGTGACATGATAGTTCTCCGGCAAGGTGGTGATAGAAAAGCCGGGTTGAATGAAAATGAGGTGAGATGAACTCGCACCTTGAAAACATATTATGTCTGCCTGGAGGTGAAGAAGAATCTGGTGAAAGGACTTGAAGGTGTTCCATCTGTCAAATGTGAGACGTGATGCTGGCCTGGGACGACACCGAAGACGCACGGATGATACTGGGGAAGAGTGCGGATGCCGTTCTGCGACAAGACCGCGGTCGTAAGGACGGCGCAGTTAGGTGTGATGAGAACCAGGACCCACAATGTTCCAGGATAGGATACGCATTATTCATGGCGTTGTGATGATAATCTGCTAGAAGTCAGCTTGTGCGAGTGAACAAAGGAAATGAAGCTGAGCAGGGCAGTGGCGGATGAATGAAACCTTGTCCTGGAAGTTGTACCTGGCGGACTGTCTAGCGATCCAACTTGGCAACTTGCTAACAAACTGTGTTCTTTAGGTTTAACTTGGGTCTATCAAAAACTGCCATCTTGCTCCCAAGCATGCCCGTAATGGGCCGCCATGGGCGTCCGTTTCATCTCGCTGTCAACGCCCTGACCATGGGACACCTGTCCTTGCTTCCGATAGCCGTTATCTTTTTCACCACCACCGAGCCAATTCCACGAGTAAAGGTCCTGGAGAGACTTCTCGGACCGCAGCAAGTCTCTCCTCGGCTTGCACCGCTTTCTCTATCTCCCAGTCCTCGCCGACATCCTCTGCGATCAGCACTGTAATATCCTAACAAACGTGTCTCCTCAACGTGATCAGTTTACCCACACTCCTCCTACCCTTTGTTCTCGCTCGCTCTTCTTAATCTTACTTACGTGCTGCATTCTGGCCTCTCCGTCCCAGTTTTACTTCCCGTGGCGGCCCGATTCTGGTTTCATCGCATCCTCTCTAATCGAGATTGCTGTCTCTCCTTCGATTGCGAAGCCGATGGCAGTCTATCATGACCGCTTTTGTGATTTCACGCGCTTCTCGAACACGTTGTATCAGCACCTCAGATCCATGCCCAAGCCGTCACTTCACTCTTACGTTGCCACCGTCTGGGTGTCTCGACAAGAAAGCCATGGCCCCCTATTGCTTGCCTTTATGTATTCCGCAGACGAGCGTGGAGTATTCTTGTCCGAGTTAGTTTTTAATTAACTATGGGTGAGTGAGTTCTTTCTAAAGTCAGCCAACCCTCAGGGTCCTTCATTTCGCCATGCTCCCTCAAGGCAATTACGCGCTGGCTCAATTCGCTGAGTGCTCCAGTTACTTCTCGTAACGTTAAGCATGTGCCGGAGGAAAAAGGCGGAGGAATGAATCTCGCGTTTTTCCATCAAACGTCTCCTGCGCGAGGAGCATGGCCAGAACACTCGAAGCACTGTCTCTATTTCAAAGTCGGACCAACTTCTTCGTTCACCTTTCTCTTGATTCCCACCTTATAGCTCCGTCCTGAATTGCGAACTTTTCTGTACTCCTACAGATTCGCCCCGGGCTCCCAACTATCCTTATCTAGTAGCTCTCATGTTTCGAGGTACGGTCGAAAATATGCCTCGGCCTCGGTCACGCTCGAGGGGGGCTCAGGTCAAGTCGATAGGCAGCTCTCATGGCGCTCGGGGCTTTCCTGAAGGGAGCCCAAGCATGCCTAGTATTCATAGCCCATATGCTCGCATGGAGTCTAGTGATCCTTTGAAACGGAAACAGACGATACTAAGCTTGATAGATATGCTTTCAGAGATGAGCAATGACGACGCGTTTGAAGCTGGTGCGCCCTCTTTGTAGATATTGATCCTGCGCTAACTATGCTCGTAGATGTCACCTCGCCCCCAATGGCAGAAGAGGACTTGCGTGAGTCCCCATGTGTATACGACGCACAACGTGTCCGACGTGTTCTCTTTAGCCACCTCTGTCGACGAGAAGGTATCGAATGCAGGAGCAGAGCTGTTCTTCAAGTTCGAAAAGTGAGTCGAGCCATTGGATGGAGCACCTCCGGAGTTGACTCTTCTCTAGACGGATAGAGAATCTCGATAAAGAGGTATGGTTGATACCTCTTTCGTCTTCTGTATCTCATCGCGCTCCAGCTCCGCGGTTTCGCGAACGCCGCTCGTCAGTTGGGAAGCTCAGTCGGGATTCTATCCTCTGCATTCAAACTGCGCGAACGTTTGACAAAGATTTTATTCCTATTTCGCGAGAATGCTGCGAATCTACATCCTCGCAAAATTGCACGACAACCCCGAGAAGCGCTTGCGAATCCCAACTTCATGCGCCGACAGAGACGGAGCCAATGGCGTGGCCATCATCACCATCCGCCTGTCGTGAAACTCATCTTAGAGGACAATCTCGAGCCGGATACACTTCCGGCCCAGTTCGAGAGTTTTGCAAAGGATGTTGTAACCTTCCTCAACTGCCTCAACGAATTCCCGGAGTTCACTGACGAAGCTGTCAATCAATCCATGCGAGGGTTCGAGGGCGATTTGAAAGTATGTCGTGTTTCACTTCACCTAGTCATGTAACTTTGACACCAGTGTCTAGTATTGGGCGTCGTGTCTGGCTGAGTACAAAAGTCAGGCCTAGCATACGATCTTCTGTGCTTCGAAGCTCACATACTTTCTTATCCAGATCAATTTCGCTCCCCAGCAGTGCAGCGCTATGTACACGACCTCACTATGGAGATCGGCGATCATATAGACAACATTACCGGGACGCTGTCCATGTTCATTGAGATCGGTGAGTGTGGAGGCGTCATGGGAAAGCAGTGTGCCGATATGCTATGCAGGTGTTCCAACAATCAGGTTCCATCAGCAACACGCTGCATCAAATCTCCTGAATCTGTCGACCGTGGCGACATTCTTTTCTGCCGTCACTGCAACAACATTGCAGTTTTCATATAGCGCAACTGGAAATGTGCTGTCTGATTCTGTGAACGCTTTCTGGTTTTCATCCCTGGTGTTTAGCATTGCGGCTGCAGTGAACAGTCTGCTGGGATTGACTTGGAAGCAGGCTATGTAGTAGGTCTTCGCTTGCTTCTCAGCGTCATCTAATCGACTGATTGACATCATTGAGCCGGTCTCCTGGGCATAGGGTTCCGTGGTGGGTCCTTATTTGGATCAAACGGTCCCCACTGGTCTTCCTGGTGATGTCCGTCGCCTGCTTCTCAGCAGGGCTGATGCTCTTCACATATTCGTCGGGACAGGTACGAAGGTCTGCTCCAATATCGTCATACATGCGTTGAAGTAGTATCATCAGGGACCTGTGACCTCAACGATCATTACCGTTCTGACGGCAAGTCTCTCCACTCACCACTCCGCTACAAGTTCCTTACTCTCCATCATAGGCTGTTACTTCGTTTGGACTTGCTGCTGTCTCTGCCTGGTTTGCATCAGAACGATGGATATTTGTCCACCACCGCGGTCAAAAGTGGCTTGAGGAAGTGATTAATGAAGCGACCAATCGCATGGCAAATACTCGTGTTGTGCGAGCTAGCCGGATAGCTCTGCACTGGTGCAGCATGCGTATTGCTAATGCCCAAGGGTATCTCAGACATCTCACGGATTGGATGACCAAGCCGAGACCGCCTAAGGAGATACTACCAATCGTAGAGCCCTCTCAGCCTCGCACACGTCCCGGCTTTCCCCACAGACCCACATTTTATCGTCAGGAAACTGCCACCACTGCAATTCCCAAAGCTGAGGCGGCGCGCTCCGTTTGTTCAGTCACCAGCGAAAACCCTATCTCCACTGAAGGTCATACCAATGAGAGTGGCGAAACACGTCCTTCTGATGCTCGTCAGCGTTTCGTCAATGCGATCCGCTCTGTGATCATGCTTCAAGCCACTACTCGCCCAACATCTCCTCGTAGAAACTCGTCGTTTGATACTCCGATAGCTCCCGGATCTGCGATGTCGCCTGGTCGATTCCCAGATCCGGGAATGTCGTTGCGTGGAGTGCGGGTGACGACTGCGATCGACAAGTTGAAGGGATTGGTGACTTCACAGGAGATGGGCGCACACCAAGCACTTGTCCGTCACCTCCAATTCTCCCCGAACGGACGATATTTGGCAACATCGAGGTAATGTCTTTTCTACTCTTCATTGTCGCCATACACAGCGGTCTAACGATGGCTGTAGCTGGGATCGGACATCCGTCATCTTCCGCGTAGGGGTGAGTTCCACCCCGCAACTCCGTGAGCCGCGTGATTGATTCAGTGTTTAGGATAGTTTCACAACTCACCGCATACTCGTGCATGTTCGAGGATTTATTGGTCAAGTCGCCTGGTAGATACCACTTTTCTCTTTACGTCGTCGCCGATCTCATTATCAATAGGTCGCTTAATGGTAAGATCCTCCTCACTCGCCTTACACGCGCGGTCAAGGTGTGGTCGGAGGTAAGGTCGCTTCCCGCCTCAACCGACAGAGTCTTTGACACTTTGAAATAGGATGGTGTTTGCAAGAAGACGATAGACCGCCAAAATACGGTTCAGTCCATCATTTGGTTACCC
Source organism: Chalciporus pseudorubinellus (assembly GCA_038092895.1). Lineage (NCBI taxonomy): Eukaryota > Fungi > Basidiomycota > Agaricomycetes > Boletales > Boletaceae > Chalciporus > Chalciporus pseudorubinellus. Next base: position 7,600 of record JBBPRG010000393.1, on the reverse strand, counting down.
ACCAGTGATGGTAAGGCGTTTACTTTCCGTGGATCGTCTCTACATACTGACGACAATCATGAACTTGAAGCTTTCTTATCCGTCGAAGGTAGTGACGTCGTGAAGCTGGTATGTATCCTCGTTAAATGACAATGCGGGTTTTCGTTGACGTCGTTTTTTCCTCCTTCAGGATCTCCACGGGAAGGTCTTGGACACGTACCACCTCGGACAAGTCCGGCTGACCAACGTGGCGGTGACACCGGACTGCTCGAGATTGGTCGGCGTGGGGCCTGTGATAACATCACCTACTGGGCCCCAACCCAGCCGTCATACTAGAGTTGAGAAACGCATTATTGGTATGAGCTCCACTCCATGCGTTTGTTCCGTAATCGATGACGACTTGCGCCAGTGTATAATATGTTAACGAGAATAAGGGAAAGGTGTGTATTCTGTGGCTGCTGCTTCGATTGCCAAAGACATTTACACGAGCTTTACAGTCAAACGCCATTTGCCAACGATGTCCGCGACATTGCAATGGCAAGGAAGACAACTGCTGTTCTCATCTCACCTGAGAAAGTAAGACCTCGTTCGATTAGACGTGTGTACTCACGCACTAACTCCATTTGCATTTCAGGCTGCGCCTCAATTGTGGAAACTTGAGATCGTGCGCGATAGGGATCGCGCTGAATATGCACAGACGTCTCGACTAAGCTTGAAGCACATGTTTGCTCTCAAAGGCCCCGTTGACATTGCGGGGCCATGCCACTTTGGCGGTAAAGACGATCAATTCGTCCTTTGTGCTGGAAAAGGTTGGTTTTTCTCTTGACCTTTTCTGTTTCGTCTTGATTTCTCATCGTCCTCTCCCAGCTGGTGATATCCACATATGGGATCGGGAAACGGCGGCTCTCCTGCACCACATTCGGCCTCAGAACACCCCTGGTGGTGGAGACTTGACATGCATTGGCTGGAATTATGCCACTGACGATCCGATGATGCTTGCGACAGGAAGCCACGATGGCACTGTGCGTATTTACTCCACTGCATCGTTGGACGGCCCGTCAGACGACGAGTCCTACATGGAGAGACGTACCGAAAGCGATGGGGCAATGAATTTCACTCTTCATTCCGGCGGTTAAGCCGTCCTTGATCTACACTTATTCACATTCTTCCTCCTTCCTTCTTCCCGTTCTTTTTCTCTATTTTTATGGGACTCTCGGAATTTTATTGGGGGGGTAGACGTGGCGTTTCTTCTTTTCCTCTTAATTTATGTCTTGCAGGTCTCGCTGGAGGTATGCTGTGCTCTACTGGTATGGAATAACTAATGTATGTGTAGTGTGTACATGATAGTTGTAATTTACATCAGTTCCCCAATGGTAGATTTTCTTATGCGACTCTTCTGGCATGGTCAGCATGAGAGCGATCCAATCCTCCTCTCAGTCGAATACTCTTCTCCCAACATGTCCACCACTCTCAGCGAACCCTCTCCAGGAATGTAATTTCCTGCGGCAATGGAAGCAAACCATCGCGAGCGAATGATACACGAGTCGTACGACAAGATCGTACAGTCGAGACCTGACTCCATGCGATATAACACATGGGAGCTACGCAGCAGCCGCAGTCACTGTAGACACAGCAGTGGTAGAAGCAGACATCCACGCGCTTGTCGTGGAGGACGAAGTCCGTTTTCCCTCTCTACCCAACCCGGCAGCTCGTTCGGATTCTTCGATGGTGTAGGCTGGTTCTCTGAGCATACGACAACGTTTCTTGTGGACTTTACTCTTCCAGTGTGAGCGTAATGCGACGTCAGTCTCGTAGTACCTGAAATGTGAGATGGGATTCGAGTGAGCGGATGAACGACGAGGTAAGCATGGCGGCGCTAAGACTAGGTGGGGATGGGAGGCAAGGGACAACAGACGTACTTGGCGCATTCGACGCAATAGTGCTGGGCTAGACCAGGCTTTTCAAAATCAAGCGGCTGCGCTTCGAGTGCGGCACGGTTCTACCACCGAAAGGGAGTGGGGGTGGGGGGTAAGTGATCATTCCATCAGTCCACGGTCCAGCACCATGATCATCAACCACCATCTGATGCGACCGGGATCACATTTTAGATGTGGATGTCCCGTCTCCTCGGCTCGAGTTAATTTGAGGAGGGTGGATCTGAAACGCGCTGCGCGAGAGGGCGCGGGGACGACGCTGGACGTAGAGTTTGGTGACTTACTTTAGGATCAAGGTCGATCAGCTGTATCTGATCAAGATCTTTTGTACGGGCCTGGGATGCGTCTGTCGTATTCAGGAGGCTTGAAGGAGTGGTTGGAAAGCACATACCCTTGTGCGTGAGGCCCGGTGGATGTCGCGTTGTGCTTTGTGTGTTCGAGAACGTCGTACGCGGCCCATCTGTGGTGTTTGGCGATGGGATGGACAATGAAAAAAGGAGGACTTGACCGCGCTGGTCCGAGTCGATGTGGACAAAGTCAAGGTTTGAGACCATCCATAACTTTTCGTGGTAACGTAAGCGAGATTATCCAAGTTCGCCTATTACTATAGCACTACTACCAGCTACTACTACTACCACTAGTACAACTCAAACTCTAATAGCCTATGCACTCGAATTCTCTGATGGAAAAAAGGCGGTTCCGACGAATTTGAGCTTCCCTCTGCCTAGTGGAAGCTATACCAATGGCTTGGACTTCTATGAACCAGCTATGCCACCAACTTCGCGAACTTTCAACCGATAACCTCAAGCTTGGGTTCGAGAGTACGTTACAAAGGTACAAAGGTAACTAACATTATTACGTTGTCCGAGTCGCCATAGCTCATCTTTGACCATTCATGTTTTCGTCATTGACTGGTTCCTGCACGCTGTCGAGCAGAAATAGTCTGAAGTGCCCTGCGGATATCGCTGGCACATGATGCAGGCTTCTTCTAACCCTTGATTGACCGCTTCTCTGTAGAAAACCGCATGAGACACTCATGTCGTCGCATGATGCCATTGACACTCACTCTCGGTGCTTCGTCGAGCAATAGCTTGTCTTCGCCCCATTCCTATCGACGGGGCACGGTTGACCACATCCTGGGATCCCACATGTACCGGCAGGTGGCTTCGGTGTACCGCTTTGCTTGCTGACCCTTGACGCAGGGTTGACAGGTTGGGTGGCCGTTACTGCTGGTGCGCTCTCCTCCATCTCCGACTCGGGGTCCGATGGATAGGTGTCCAAATCGGTAGAGAAGCTCCCGTATTCATCATCTTCCTCGAATTCGTCGTCTTCGGTTGAATCGTCTGGTATACGAAATCAGCTCAAATCGCAGGGCAGGATAATCAAGATGCTCGCATTGAGGTACTGGGGCCTTCGCTTGAGGTGCCTTGGCGGCTCCCGGGGGTGGGGGAGCTGGGACATTCTTGGCAGGAGCGCTAGGTACGCGCGTCGTCTTCTGCTTCGTTCCCGCCCCCCCTTGTGCCGTAGATGGTTTCGTTTGGGCCATTCCGGCAAGCGCGGCGCAAGTCTTGCCACAATAGTCAAAGTTATTGAACTTGGGCTTCTGACCACAGTACTAGAGATCGACATCCATCGAAGATGAGTGGGGTTAGATCGCGATTGATCGACGATGATGTGACTCACGATACACAGTTGGGCCGCCGCTTTCTGCGGGGCAGGGGCTTGCCGACGACCTGCAGTCGTTGGTCCCGCTTTCGATCGGGGCTGCGGTGGTTTGGGTTTCGTGGGCTTGGCACCTGCTTGGGCGGCACACGTCTTCCCGCAGAACTTGTGAGTGCCGAATTTTGGCCTCTTGTGACAATTCTGATTGACGCATCGATTAGCTTCTAGGGAACGTTATGGCCGTCCAGATACCCAACGTACCACACACAGACTTGGAGCCATTGCGATTACACGTCCCCTGACCGACGTTGCTCAGTGCTATAAAGGGCGGGGACACTGTACCACGACCTTCAGCGCAGCCTTGCCTCGTGCTCGCCACGTTTGGCATGCAATGGACACATGGTCTCGATATCTCCATCGCTCGGCTTTCGGGTTGCGATAAGACTGGATAGGGGTTTGCACCTCGAGGTGTATCTTGATCGAGTGCTCCCATACTGTTGTACGAAATCATCCGGCCTATCCGTATCTATCTTCCCGAAGTTGGCAAGATCGGGGAATGTACAAGAAGCTCCATGTATTTGAATTTGCAGAATGCGTTTCGGGCACATTGCATCCTCGATGCTGATCTTGTATCTCTTTTAGTTAAAGCCTCCGAATACCGTGGCTTGTTTCATTGAATGGGCAGTGCACAACGAGGCACTTGACGCTCGTTATCGATGCGTCAGTATTCAAACTGGTGCCTTCATAATCATTACTAACTCGCACAGGTTCAGAATAAATAGAAAAGGGATCTCAGGACAACGCTGGCTCTAACTCTGGCGACTGCAACGTGTAGAGAATTCGGGTCATGTTTGTCCAGGCTCCCCCCTCAGGTGCCTTTCGTGTACATGACGATGAATCTCGGAGTAATGGTTCCCGAGTCCGGCACCACGACCCTGTTATCCATCAGAATCTGTCCATTCCATCAGAAAACGGAGGTTTCAGGTGGGAAATGACTGACAGAACTGTTTTTGCTCGGATTTTGCGGTAGGACGACATCGCAGGCAATCATAACTCTATAAGGCGAACTCAAGCATGAAGTCGCGTACTTGTCGGCCGCCGATGGGTCGAGTGACGAGTAGAGGCCGTTTCCGTGTCTGAGTGACGAATACGGATACATTTGATGAGTACCGAAGAATGTAGCTTGGTGCTCCATTTCACAAACCTTCCTTTGTTACAGGGGGCCCCAAATGCCACACGTTCAAAGGCGGACTTTACGATATTGCATATTCCACAGGAGTGCCAGTCACATAACGACGTTCCCTTTGTGCCCATGTCGCAAATGCATTGAGCAGCGTGAAACGTGCGTAATATCCGAACCCCGCCATCAGATTCTAGACTCTGTCTGCAAAGCTGACTTTCAGTAGACAGAAAACGACATCGGAATGCTCGTGGTCTCACCGAAATGCTTCCTTGTTGGCAACGACATCAGATGGGTATGATATTTCGAACAGCTTCTCGATCGTCGCTGCTTTTCCTCTCTTCCACCTGGTTTTCCAGTCTCGTTCAACTGATCTAGACGATGAGCGTCGACTCAATCTGGAGAACATCAATGCTTACATTCTCTCCATACAGTGCCCGAACTTTTTATGTTCCACATTCGGGGTACATCCGGCGGTAGCTTCGCGCAGCCGTCACACATCTGCCCATTCCTTTGTGGAAGAACGCGGCATCGAGTACATCCTGGCACGATGCCAGAAGTAATTCCCAATCTCGGTGGCGATGGTAATCAATTTACACAGCCTTGGGGTATAGCTGGCGAGTACTTACTTTGCATGGTCAGCAGAGCAGAATATATGGAAGGCTGGGTCTCGTGGTTTATTACACCCCTTGATGGTGCAGCCCGGTGGAGAATTGATGCCTGGACCTTTCATCGTATAGTTTCGTGCACAGGTCTTGCCACAAAACGAATGGGTAACACCGGCAGCATCGATAAACTTTGGTTTAGTACCGCAAACCTAATCATTGTCCGAATTTCCGTGGTATTGAGATGAGTACAATGGTGGATTGACGGAAACGAACGTGAGAGTTGGGTTTAGATCGAACCCACCTGGCAAAGACTCGGATTGGACGTGGTTTGGGCTGTTGTCTTTCGTGAAGGGATCATCTTCAGGTGGTCGTTGGGGGTTCCGTCGTTCGTTATGGACGCGATATGTATACCTCCAGCGGGGATTGCCACGTGTGTACCGCACCGCCGTGGAGGGTGCGCGTACTATCAGTACTAGCGTAGTCGCACATAGCAACAAGAATGAACACGATATGTCCGAACGAGGACGCGACGTGAATGCAACGTGGAGCCGGTGCAACCAGCACCATGTTGCATGGACGTGTCGTCCTCGAACTTCCCTTATAATATAACTCATGGGCAACGCGCCAGTCGCGTCCGGTATACGCATTGACACCACAGAAAGAATCATCGAAGAATGGCAGGTTCTCCATCACGAAAACTGTCACTACCTGCACCCTCCGCGCAAGGCCAACTCGCCCGGGGACGTCTATCGAAGCAGAGTCAACTGGCGATGGCTTCGATGCCAATGGCCAGTGCCAGGGGCGTTAATGCTAATCCACCTTCGCACCAAAGTAATCTGAATCAGACGTACGAGATCGACGTCGTCCAAACAGTTCGCGTGACGTCCAACGAACCACTGACGCGTCGCGACATCGATGTGGTCAAGAAGTCGATGAGACTCGGGGCAGGACTAGGAGATCGGGGCTGTGTCTCTGATGATGATGGGGCCAGAGTCAGGGTCGTACAGACGGGTTTGGAAGTCGTCGGCCACGCCAGCGGCGCGGGTGCGACAACTCAGCGGTCCTCTCCACCGCCGCCTCCGCCTCCACGTCCCCACTCTACATCGCCGGGAGGATCAGCGAAGCAGGGAGTACTCGAGAGGCTGAGTCAGAGGGTGATGCAGACTCGGACTCAGCCACCGAAGCGCATCTTGTTCTATCATGCGCATGATCCATACTATGGATTCACCAACTTTTCACCCGACCCAGTCGAGTACAAGGGGAAACGGTACCCCACGAGCGAGCACCTCTTCCAGGCACTCAAGGTGAGCTCTTCAACCAACGATCGTCGTTCCCTTGACAGGCACATGCATGGGTGACTAAGGACCGCGGCGACGCGTGTTGTATCACCGACCGGCGACAAGCTGATCTGCGCCTTTGCCGCTGTCAGGGGGTGGGCAAAACCCCGGTGATCATGAGAGTGGACAAGATCTCACATATTCCACCCGCAGTTCCTTGATCACCGCCCCGAGCTGGGGGAACACATTCGGACGTGCTCTCCACGTCCGCGAGTTGTCTTTGACGAGACCCATAGGTTCAACCCAGAGGTCAGACGAGACTGGCTCAATGTCAGAATCCAGATGGTATGTTCCCCTATTTTCGTCTCATTGTTTCTGCTCTGTGAATGCATCCGAAGCAAATGTGTGGTGCTAGTGACTTGACTGACGACAATGCACTTCGAACAGATGGACATGGTTGTTTGGTACAAGTTCACACAGAACAAACATCTAAAACAGGAGCTTCTCTCGACAGGAGACGCTGAACTTGTCGAGGTGAGCAATCCTGATCTTCTTTTCCCTAAATCGCATGAAAGGACTCACCTCGACGGCCGTCACCAGGACTCTGACAAGGACGCATTCTGGGGCATAGGGCCTGATGGAAAGGGGGAGAACCAGCTAGGGAAAGCACTCGAAAGGCTAAGAGAAAAGCTGCGGAATGACGTCGCTACTAAGCTCTCCCAGTGATAAGGCAACAGCGAGACTGTTCGCTTTATCGTACGATTTTAATTGATTGAGGGTACACTGAAAGATAAATTATAGTGGTTGTCATGAAACGTGGATCGATGAGTGATCACTTTTAATATTGTGCGGAGAAAAGCAGTATCGCCCCCTTAGAGCCCCGGGGCAAACTCCACCTGGTCCCACCTACACGATGCCCACGAAGCTATTGCCGCAGAAAAGACAACGTTGCACTGCTTC
>JBBPRG010000392.1:0-13177 GCA_038092895.1 Chalciporus pseudorubinellus | reverse complement strand
TCTCCCCCCACCACATCTATTCCATCTGCTCCCGCTTGAATTAATGGCTTGAGAATGATCCGCATGGAATCGTGGAAGAGCTTATGGATGCGAGCAGACTGCTGTTTCTTCATCAAATTCTCTCCCACATCCTTGCTGACTGACAGGTACCCAATGAGGATGCAAGCATTCTGGCTTGACTTGCGTCATATAGCCCAGGGTATGTTGCCGAGTGTGGGATACACCAAATACGCCATCTTCCCTCCAGAGAATTGGGTAAGCTGGGTCATGTCAGTGGAGATGATGACTGGGGCCACACACGACCCCTTTGGTAGACGGTTCTATGTGATTTAGTGAGATTTAGTCCATGAATGTTGGTAACTTACCTGGACTGCCGCCCACCATTCCCTGGTCCACATCTCATGGTAGATACATTTATTCTTCTGGGAGTTGGTGAATATCCTTTTGGGCTGGTAGACAATGTCCTTGGCATAGGCTGGATTGCCTAGCAATGCTTGAATGGCTTGGAGGACATTGCGGTAGTGGATGGTGTGGATGGCGTCAGGATCTGAGCGATACCACAGATCTTGGGTGATCCATTCAGCTTGAGGAGGAATAGAGTTGACAGTTTGATGGAGGAACCTGACATTGTGAAAAGAAAGCCCTAAGCTCTCCACGACCTAGCCCAATGTAAATGTTAGTGCAAGGAAGTGAATTCAGGACACGGCATTCACCCCTGGGATAGAGAGAAGGCAGTCTAGGGATTTATGGCCTATACCTTCTTGGACGGCCCAGCGAGCAACTCTCCAGTCGAGCTCAGAGGCAAAAGGTGCAAATTTCAAGTGGGACTTGTCTATGTCAAGGCTGGCGCTCTGGTCATCCATTGGTATGTCTCCCTCAATATCCTCACCACCAAACAACCACTTCCACTTCTCATGGATCATCTGGTCCATTCAGATAACTCTTCCAGCATGAGGGAATGGGTCTTCTTCTGTGCACTCATCAGGTTCGCTCTCTGGTCTGGGGGAAGGTCAGGAGGGTCCATTCCTCAAACTCCTCCATGATTTGCCCAGGATCAGCTTCCTGCTGAGAGTTGTCCTGTGACTTTGAGTCGCCAATGTTCTCTGGCATCTCCCTTTCAACATTGACAAGTTTGTCTTCATTGAGCGCCCCAGGCAGAGTGAATTCGCGAATCTTGCCCTTCTTGTAGTCTTTGCACCAGCAGGCAGAACTCATGTGCGCCAACACTCCTTGACTGGTCTTGATGTGCTTGCCACATACTGGACACTCCAGTGGGTCTTGGACATTGAAATTCTTGAGGATGGCCTGCATAGTGAGGGTCAGTATGAGAAAGAAAGGCTGGCATGTGAAGAGGCAGAGAGAAGATCTTCCAAGGAAGATAAAAGAGGGCAGTGATTGGAGGATCTTCGGCAGTCATGAAATGTGCCTTGATATTTCCACAGTAGATATCAACACAAACTGATCATTGAGAAGTAAACGACTGTCGACATTCATAGAAATGTGGTAGAATAATCCACAGTATTGAGACGGTGAGTGAAATCATAAAAGCATACAATCTTGAGTCATCTGGAAAGGATGGGGGAAGGAACAAAATGAAGAACAGACATGATGAAAGCAGAGAAACTACCTATCACCCCTGCTGCAATTGGTGGACCCTCTTCTGACTTGGATGGCCTGCCTCACTACCCTGCAAGAGATGTTTGCTCCCTGCCAACTTCCTGCCATCTGTAGGATGTGTCTGCATGAGGCTGAGTTTCCAGGTTTTCAACCAGTCGGCATACTTTGCTTGCCCCTTCTTTACCTCGCTCTTGACCAGAGTGTCCTCTTCTTTGACAATGGCATCATGCATTTGTGCCAAGATCTCCAGAAATTTCATGTGCATGATCGGTGGCTGTTTGTCCTTCCCATACGTGAAGTGTGAATAGAGTTCCTGCATTCCTTGCACGAAGTTTGTACTGCCTGTGCCCTCCTTGAAGTATGGACTGATGAGATTCCCAACATTTTTGATGGTCAACTTCTTCCTCCAGTCAAGCACATCTATGACAGCAGGAATCACATTTGGTTCCACGAGCCATGCAGGAACATTTTGATCGTCAGCTCGATGCAAATTTGAAGGACTGCACTGGTTGTTTCCATTGGGCATGTTTGTGGTGGGTACCAGAACTACCATACAGGACTGCATATCATCATGTTTTTTGGGTTTGGAAATGCGGGGGCTGGCTTGATTGGGCAGTGAGGGGTCCATCCAGTTTCTTAATGTGTTGTAGGGGCCACCCTGGGTAACTGACAATGATCACATAACCCAGAACAGTGACTCAAGGTTGTCTTCCATGTTCTGAATTTGCTTTTCTGCCAGAAACTGCTGGTGCCAATGCATGAGGAGGGATGTAGCCATGTAAGGCATGGTGCCCTGAGCCAGAGAAGTTCAGCGATATCCGGTCAGGGAGAGCAAGTGGGTCTTACTGTGATAATTCCTGGGGAACTGTTAGAATCTAAGTTATCCTTTACTTCCATCCCTGATCCCCAATCACCCAGAATACCAGCCCATAGAGGAATCCTTGCCTTGGTCTTGCCATCTTCAACAATCGTTTCCAATGCAGGAATAGCTATATTTGAGGTGCAAGAGAGGATGTGCAACCAAATGTTGTCAGGGCTGGGAGATCACAGTGAAAAACGTTCTTGCGTAACCTGTTCCAGTGACCTATATTCAGATGTTAATGAAGTCATGACCGCACTTTGAGGGTTGACTCACCCTGAACAGCTCCCATGAAACCGTTGATGAACTCTCGACAGCAGGAGAAGAACACGATAGGAATGCCATGAGTACGGCACAGAATGCGGATACACTCACGGGGTTCATATGCAATCAAAGAGTTTCGGGATGGTTTTAGGTCTCCACTGTTTAGCTTTTTATGGATAGTGATGTCTTTTGGCCAGCCTTCAAGGGGCCAACACTCCTTGAGGACTCCATGCATCTCTGGTTGGGTGGCTGACAGCCGAAAATTGACACCAGATATAACAGTGCCTTTTCCTGACAAGCCAGCAGCTCGGAGAAGCAGAAGTTCAGTCTGTACGTTGATGCGACCAGGTTTGTTGGGGGGGGAGGATTGAAAAGATATCTCGTGGGCATACAGATAATTAGGGGGCTGGGTTTCGTCAAAACCTGTCCAGATGCTGTTGTTAGAGGCCTCACTGAGAGAAAGAATGATGTTGATGAGGTCTTCAGGATGGTCATGAATGTTGATGGAAAATGAGAACAGGTTGGCACCCTGAACGAAGGTGCCGAGGGTGAGGTGTGCCCCACACAAGGACATGCAAATAAAGAAGCGGCGACCAAACTGGGTGGACATAGTGAGGCCAGCAAGCTCAGCCATCTGCAACAGCAAGCCTTTCCACAGATCTTGTTTGTGCTTGTACTTGACCTCGCAGTAGGCATAAGCTGTGCTAGATGGGGTGCTGTCATCCGTTTGTGTTAAACCCTTTGGTGCAAGGACAACGTCGGGCATTCTATAGGAGTCATTCAGAATGTTGATGAGTGTTCGCCATATCAAAGGTGAGTTACTGGCCTTGGGCTTGCCCCAATTAGCCACGTCGAGTATCTGTAGCTAGCTGTTAGCCTCCCATCTGCATGCCATCTCCGAAGACTTATGACATTGAGGAGCTTTGCAACCTTCTCCTCTAAATCAGGAGTTCCAGCCAGACACCTGGAGCCACCAAGTCAACCCACTTCCGGTCCTTGTAGTGATCTTCCAACAGCTGCTCAAGGATGTGTTTGATAACCTGCTTGGGTGTTTCCTCAGCTTCTTGAAAATGCTTGGGCAAAGTGCCATAAGGGAAGATGCTGAGAGGATCCACATTGTAGGTGGACACAGGACCTGCCACCTCATCTTTGGTTGGCCTGTCTGCTACTGCGTGGGTAGGGGAATTCTCCATCATAGGGCGATGATTTTGAAAGGCGCAGGCCTGGAAAACATGACAATATAAGTTACATGAAGATGAGCCACTAGCAGGATGAAACTCGCTGTAAAGTGCCAAACCGGGCATGCCACCCCCCCCCATACTACGCACACGCAGTAGGTGAGGAAGCCCTCATTTCCCACGGGTTCTGGTGGCATTGGAGCTGAGTTGATGTTAGCTTGACACAACAATGGATAGAGCTTTGGAAGGACTGACACTTAGTAAGTCCAGGTGACAGGAATCAGGCGAGAAGTGAGTAAGTGCAGGCAAGGAGTAAGTGCAGGCAAGGAGTAAGTGCAGGTGACAGCATGAGGAATCAAGCAAGGCTCTGGAAAAGCACTTGGCGATGCTCACCAACATGTTCATATAATACTCTATGTGACACATGTCACTCCAAAGGAGTGGAAAGGACTCCTTCCTTATATTATTCCAACATCTTCACATGATAGTTAATCTAGAGTGATTCCAAACAAGGGAGGGAGGGAAGAAGTGTGGCAGTTTCCAGAGCTGCCACATCCTGAGAAACCAACCTGGTGCATTGCTGGACATCTTGCAGGGCGTTGATGCATTGCAGGGCGTGCACTAAGGCGAACATTGATGTGTCTTGTGCAGGAGTTATCAAAAAAGGAGAACTCAGGTGCCTGAGTTCTCCTTTTTTGATAACCTAGTCTAAGGAAAAAAACTGGGAAGGAAACTGGGAATTGGTGAGAAAAAAAACAAGAGTCTCATTTTGGTTAACCAGGTTTGTTTTGGTTTGGTTTTGCTTATGCTGCCTTGTCCATTTCAGCCAAAGCCCCCATGCTCCATCCAAACATTTCCATCGCAGATGCCAACCTGCAACCTCTCAGCTGTAGAGATAAGCCTTTTGTTAGAAGGTTTGAGGGCCCTTCCTGTCACACGCAACTCCACCCAGCTTCAGGAATGCCTTCTTATTTTAGTGGCCCCAGGTAAGAACCCAGTTCAAATATAGATCACAATGGCACTGGCACCTCTGACTTCGGATTTGAAAGATGCTCCAATTAATGAAGAGGATCTAGATCTAGTAACTCCAAGTTCTGTGCCCACCCACAAGGGAGTGCCTGCTGGTGGTGATACTGGCCTTCAGCAAATTGACCAGCTCCCTGCAGCAGAGGATAATGCTGCCCCCACCCAACTCAAACCAAACCTTCCTCTTCGCTGTCGCCGTGGTGGTGACAAGCCGCCATGCCCTTGCAATGGCATAGCACTGCCACCCCAACCTCAGTGGCAGTTGGTTGGATATCAAGCTCCAGCTTCTCACCACCATGCCAACGCACTGCTGGCACAGTTTGCTGTGCCAAATTTTCAATCAGCTACACACAATCCACGTGCATGGCTACGGTCGGTGTCTGATGCCATCTTATACACAGGTTTTGACAAGGGGGACACACACGACCTTGGCAACATCATCTTCCGTTGTGGGATGCTCCATAGCAGAGAGGTTGGAACCAATTTTGTGACTATGGTGTCCATGATCCAAGTAGCCTTCAAGTGCCAAAGGTAAGCATCTTTCTCACCTGATCTCACAACTAATTTTTACCAGTTTGCTGGCCTCTATGGGGCTAGATTCTCACATGGACGATGTCCACGCTGCCCACATAGCTCAGCTGAAAAACCTGCCTGAGCCTCACACCTTCAGGGAGTGGGTCTCCTTCAGCAAGAAGTTCACTCATTATGCTGGCGGAGGATTGATATACTTCCTGGTTATCATTGTGGGACTGGAGCTTAGGTATGAGCTAGCAAAGGCCAGCCAAAACATTGCATTTGAAGTAGGGGAACTGCTGAGAAAACCTGACAGAGCCAAGGAATGTAAGTCGACATTCTTTTCTAACTTGAAGATGTTTCCTTTCTCAATGCTGATACTAGCCCATCATGGATTAATCTGCAGAATCATAGTTACTATTGCCAGAATGCGTGAAGAACTGCCACTACGGCTTGATGTAGACAGGTTCAAGTCTCTGAATTGTATGGACTTACAAGTGTCAGATCAGCTATTTGATCAGCTGAAGATGAGGTGAGCGTCCTTGCAAATATCCCAGGTTTCTAAGCTAAACTACTGCCAGAGACTTTGTGCTTCCGAAACACAGCAAAGAAGCATGGGCCCCATGCAAACACCACATCGATCTGCCCCTATACCAAATCTCGTTGATCGGAGATGACTCACCAGCATCCTTCACTCCATTGTCAGCCACCGGACTGTTGCCCACACCAGCTGCAACACCCCACTCCATGCTGCCTCCTTTGCACCCCTCCCTCCAGTTCCACATGAAGAAAATGCAGACTGCCTACGATCGAGCTGCTCCCGCCAACAAATCCAATCCCTGTCCCTCATCTTCTGAAGAAAATGCAGTATGGACAGAAACTCAATGCCAAGCTGCTGAGAAAGGAATCACGGTGAAGGATGTAGTGCACTTGGCTGAGCTGGTGAGCTCACTTTCAACATTGGAGGAACGATTATTGATCAGGGCCATTGCAGCTCAATGGATTCTATGATCATGATCACAAGATGGAACCTGACTCTTACATCCGCATACCCATGTCGTCATTCCAGGGGTGAGTGAGTTTCAACAGGGGCAAATACAGCTTTCTGATGGGACCATTTCTAGAGGCCTTGAAATATGTAACTCGGATGGATTGCTGATGGTGTTCATCTGCAATGCCATGCCAGATTATTTAAGGGACAATCTGCTAGGCAAGCTGATGGCATGTATTGGGGAGGGTGGTGACTTCCTCATTCCCCACGATAGTAGAAATCTTGAGCCTTTCCAGTGTGTACATTTGTCTTGGTACAATCATTATGCCACCAGTGTAAGTCATGCCAACTACTCATTTGTTTAATGGCTGCTAACATGCTTATGATATCTAGGGCAAAGGTGCTCCAACTGACAAGCATCCGCATCAACTAAAGAGAGCCAATGTCACATGCGCAAACAAATCACAGTATCTCCCACACCAGTCCAGGGATTTCGGTGAGTACAGACAGCTGTACGAGAATCTGGCTGCCACATTCCAAGATGTATTCATGTGGATTGAGGAGGTGGTAAGTTCAATGCGTGAAGATGGTTTAGATTGCTGACTGATAATACAGATCCAGTTTAACTTACCCTCGGAGTACAAGGTGATGGTGGCGATCATCCACAGTCTCCCTGGTCAACCCAGAAGCCTCGTATTGCCTTTATTTCCTTTGTACTTAACATTAACGTTTGCACAAAGGGTCATCGGTGTTACGCTTGGTCTGGTTGAGCAAGCGTGGGACTCTTTAAGGCGAAGTGGGTCAAGGATTCTGGGAGACGATGACTGCGTTGTCGTCGAATGAAGAGCTCTGGCTGCATTGCCAAGCTTCGAGGGGTTCAAGGAGTGTTGGCACTGAGGCACAACGACGAGGGAGATGTTGACTTAGAAGTGCAATGACAGGAGAGAAGAATTGATGTATTTGGGAGGAAAGTAAGAGTAGGTTCAACTTGGGAAAATACATCGAGTAAAGTACATGGTTTATATAGCTGAGGAATGGAAGGCTATAGAACGCAAAGGAACATAGATGACTAAGTAGTGAGTCATGCGCTGAGTAAGAAAGAACGCAGATGACTAAGTAATGAGTCATGTGCTGAGTAAAGGGCGGAATACAACGGAAGGAGACGGAAGGGTTACGTAAGTAACACTGCCTTGGTTGGACTCGAACCAACAACAAGGTCGTAAGTACACAGAAGAAAAGAAAAAGGAGACAGGCAGACGCGAATCGTAACAATCGGGATGTTGGCGATGATGGTCTCTGTCAGGTATTGGCAATTGGCCAGTATCAAGGAGGACAACTGGCACTTCTCAAGCAGGGGTTGATCATTGAGCTTACCAATGGAGACTTCACAGTTTTCTGGTTGGATGAGTCCATGCATTTCAATCTCCACTACATGGGCACTTGCACGTCTTTTGTTTTGCAGAGCAATCGGGCATTCAAACGGTGGACAGGGACTGGAGAGGAGAACAAGGAAAGGGACAACGGTTGGGCAGACAATGACCATTTCATGTAGAACACTGCTATATGTATGCTCCTCTAATACTAATCTGCTACAATGATACTCCAGTGACATTCTGGTTACTTTGCAGAACCTTTGCAATCATGAGCTGATTTCACAAACCTCTACTAGTACTCTATCAATTCCCCTGCATGACCAGGTTCAGAGTCAACTATCACAAAATCCACTCCATCTCTCCAAGCAGCTAGATTGCCCTTTGGCCATGCTGTGTCTTGATTTTGTAATACTAGTTTGGTGGGTTCAGATCGAGGGATTCTGATCGTAGAAGCTCGCTGTTCTGGAAGCACAGGATCTACAGATCGCCAAGTCAAGTCTTGGCATATTCCTATGTATGCACAGTTTTTTTTCCCTCTTTTCTTTGTTCCTTTGTTCCACTCACAATCAACCACATCCTCTATCATGGCATTGTCTACTCACAGCTCTAAATCGAAAGCTTGCACCATCACCATGACTCCTCCCCCATCTCAGCCTCGCCCAAAGAAAATGAAGGGGGTGGCCAAAAAAATGACCAATGGGCTGAGTGCAAAGGAAGCCCAAATGCTCAAGGAGCTTGAGGCAAAGAGAAAAGCAGCTGCAGCTGCCCAACTTGATGCAGAAAAACAAGGTATGATTTTATTCAGTTACACTATGAGGCATGGACTATTAACTAATAGAAAAAATGCCAGTGAGCCGCAAGAGAACAGCGGCCCTGCTTGCATCCGAGCATGAAGTGCATGGTAAGGACACTAACACTGAACCAGACGGCCAGGAGGACAAGGAAGAAGAACCTCCTCAGCGATTCTCTTGCAAGAAGCAGCACTGACTCGGAGGAGAGATCACCACGTCGATGCTAAATGATATCTTCAGCTCTCCCGTGAGACCTTGGCATGCAGACTCAGATGAAAAGCAGGCACTGCCAGTGCAGCAGCAGGAAGATGAAGAGGGGGAGCAGCAGGGAGAAGAAGGTAGTGAGGGTGAAGGGCAAGCTGAATTAGAGGGGAATGGTAATGGAAACATTAATGGTGATGAGTCTGACAATGACAAGGTATGCTCAGACAGTTATGCAAGGTTCACACTGATGCTATCATGACATAGATCATTCTGAGCTACAAGGAAGAAAGCAAGAAGCAGAAGCAGAAGAGCTCTGTGCCTACCTCCACTTGCCAGGGTCACAAGGTGACGCTGGCTGCCTTCACTACCCCTCGCTCCATCAAGTTAGCCAAATTAGGACATGGGCTAGTCCAATGGTTCATTTCCCTGCAAGAAGCATTTCCTCTGGGTGTTCAAAAGGACGATGTTTGCTGGAATGCATTGGCTGAGGTCACCAAGCACAAGAAGAACAACAAGTCCTTGTGCAGCTACATGAAGGAACTGTTGGAGGATGTCGACAAAAAGAGAAATCTCATTGATTATGTAAGTAATCTGAACACTTCACATCTGTAGATAGTACTTAAGGATAGCTACTAGGTCTGGGGAGGAGCTACACAGGTGAGGGGTGAGCTGGTCGCCAAGGCACAGATTGCCATTCCTCATGCTTATGGACTGCCCAGTGGACTGAGTGGGGAGGAACTTGCCACCACCATCAGGTGGTTGGTGGACAAGCAGAAGATGCTCCATGATGGATGGCATCGACATCAAGGTAAGTGTTTAGAAGTCCTAAATATCATGATTACTGACAAGGAACCAGGAGCATACTTGTGATGAAACCTCACCCTGGGCTCATCCTATCTTTCCCCAGCTTATCAAGATGCAGTGGTGGGGATCATGGGGTGAGGCTGCCAAGTTGGGGGCATCTCCATCTAACTCATATCTCAATGCACCCATTTCTCAGTTGGCCTTGGTGGCTGCAGCAGTATGTCTCATTCCACTTCACTGTTCACTTATTAACATCCAATTTCACAGGTTGAATGTGTACTCAAAGGGATAATCAGTGGAATCAACCTGGAGTTCAACAACACAGTGTACAGGACCAGGTCAGTGGGTTTCACTGGTATAATGTCAAGCTTCTCATTGTTTATGATAGATGGGAACACTACTTTGATATACTCATGGAGTTCCAGGAGCAGTGTTTAGGATACCTTCAGATGGTCCAGAAGAAAATCCAAGGAGCAACTGGGTTTGTTTCAGTTCAATCTCATTGCTTATTTCTGACCATTTTATTATGTAGACATAACCCTAGCTCTATGTTAGGATCCACCGCCTTTGACTTCAGCAGCTTGGAGACCAAGGCCACAGGAAAAGTCACCACTGCCAGTGCAATTTCCTCCCAGTCTAACATTTCCCCTGCTGGCCCTGCTTCCATTGGTGCTTCTACTACTAGTACTGCCTCGTTCTCATCCACAATGTAGTTTACATGTCTGTTTTTTGTTGGTGATGTTTTTTTGTTTTTGCAAAATCAAATTGCTTGCTTGCTCTATGACTGGGTGAGATATAGTAACAAAGAGTGAAAAATGGTGACAAATGGAAAACCCCCCAGAAAAAAAAAACTTTTCTATTTGGCATACTTTGTCCTCTTTGTACACAAATAGCACAAATAGCAGGGCTCTATATAGTCTTTAATGGCCTACATAATGGCCTGCTATTTGATGCTATATGATACTATTTGCATATTATTTGGTACTATTTTACAATGTTTGATCAGGGACTTTTCCATTTATGCTATATGGTCCAAAAGACAGATATAGCTTCAAATAGCTGCAAATAGTATTCAATAGCTATAAATAGAATCAAATGGAATAGGACCTTTTTCCTGATGTCAAGCAAACTCTGACTTAGATTACCAAGGTTGCCGATAAGCCCTTTGTCTATTTTCATGGTACTCACGTTAATTAATTTTATAGACTCAAATGTCATAACCAGTGTCATGGATGACCCAAACCCAAATAAAAAGTCACCAATTCAGCCTCAGAGTAATCCTGACAAGGTGATGGAGACCTCTGATAGTGATTCAACAGCCATGGCCAATAGTACCAGTTCAACAGATCTGATGAACTATGACAACAAAGATGAAAGTTGTTGGATATGGGTTGATGACGATGATGACGATGATATCTTGGTGGGCAATGAGCTGCTCCTTGAGAAACTCTCCCTGGATGCACAGCTTCGGTGTGAACAAGACTTGAATAGTATTCATCATATATCTATTAATAAGTTTTATGTGTTGAGTCATTTGATCCAGGCCACGAAGTTTTTATGAATGAAGACTGCAACAACATTTGTGCTTTTAATCTTCTCATGAATAGCAGCATCTCCTGAATATTATTTGATTACATGTGGTTTGCTTTTCGTGACCAGCTCAACATCTCCTCTCAATACACCATCTTTAGCAGGATGGCAACTTTAGCAGGAATAAAGCCTATCTTGTACAACTGCTGTCCTTGGTCATGTGTCGCATACACAACCAAATACATCTATCATCAATCCTGTCCATTCTGTGCAGAACCTTGCTATAAACCAAACGGAAAACTCCGTCGCCAATTTGCCTATTTTCCTCTCATACCCCATTTGCAAGGATTCTTTCAAAGTCCAGCAATAATCAAGTTAGTGTTGTATCGAGATCAGTATCAAACAAAGTCAGAAAACATATCTGATGTTTTTGATGGCAATCACTGCCAGCATCTTTTATGGCACCATGTCGTTGTTGATGGCAAGAAACTCAAGCATCGCTACTTGTCCAATCCACATGACATCGCCCTTGCATTAGCAACTGATAGTTACTTGCTTCACAAACGCCGACGTGGGGGACCATCAGCCACACCAATTCTTCTTCAGAACTACAATCTTCCACCCAATATACGAACTCATCTTCATAACCTGATTTGTGTTGGAATTGTTCCTGGCCCACATCAGCCAAAGAACATAGAGTCCTTTCTTGTTCCGCTCGACAATGAAGCAGCTGAGCTCGCTTACGGCATTATGACCTTGGATGCTAAAAGAAAGACACAGTTTGTTATGCATGCCTATATAATTTTCAAGCTTGGCAATATCATCACAGTCGAAAAGTTCCTCAACATAAAAGGTCACAACACCATTTATCCATGCTGTTCATGCAAAATTCAAGCTGTTCGTGGGCCAGGAAAAATGAATTATGTTCCTCTCACTCCTCCCAAAGGCAATTCCATACACACACACACTGGGATCCCACTGACCTCCCTCTTTGCTATCACAAAGACTTCCTGAATACTTGTTCACAACTTAATTCTGCCAAGATAAAGAGTGAACGAGCAAGAATCGCGAAAGAATCAGGAATCAAAGGGCTTCCTGCTTTGTCTGGATGTCGGGTCCTTGAACTACACTTGATCCATTTTCTGGGAATGGTTTCATCTCCTCCTTGAGAACGTTATCCCTAATCTGATAGACTTGTGGTGTGGGCACTTCAAGGAGCTGGATGTTGGCCATGAAGACTACCAAATTGCACCCCACATCTGGGATACGATCAGAACAGAGACCACGTCTGCCATGCAACATATCCCAGCATCGTTTGTGAGTGTTCTCAGGAACATTGCCACAGACTGATTGCTCTTCACTGCTGAGTCATGGTGTTTTTGATTCGTTTACCTTGCACCAAAGCTCCTTAATGGACGTTTTCCGAAGGAGAAGTATTATCACCATATGTGCGAGCTCATTGAGATCATCAAGATTATGCTCAAGTTCAGTATCACCTGTTCAGATGTCGATGATATTGAAGGACAACTTATAAGTTGGGTGCGAAAGTACGAAAGGTAAGTCATCCTTACTCTGAGCATCCATCGCATGTCATCATTAGCTAACATCCAACATTTACTCTGGATAGTGTTTAAAAGTCCAGTCTGGTCCAGTCTTTTGCCTATTTAGGAAGGCAACCACAACCAGACCGATTTAATTAATTAATTAACTAATTAGAACCGGACCAAAATCGATAAAAACCGATAAAAACCAGTTGCAACTGGTTTTTCGCTTAGCGTGGGAGAAATCAAAAATAGTATCTGTTCCTGGCTACAAATTGGTCCCTGGGTCAAGTGAAACGGCTCACACACCGTGGAGATATGATCATTTTAAAATAGCATGTTTTGGACACTGATATCTTAAATATCATCAATTACATGTCAAGGCAAGATCAATTGTGGACTCAATTGCCAATGCAGACTGACAAAATATACACATGTATGTGTCTTAAGGAGTGTATATATAGGTTATAGAGTGAATTATGTGAC
>JBBPRG010000391.1:0-13185 GCA_038092895.1 Chalciporus pseudorubinellus | reverse complement strand
GCCCCCACCCCCCCCCCCGCCGGGGGGGGGGCGGGGGCCCGCCCCGGGGGAGCTGGAAGGAGACCTGGTTGACGGTCCGCATGTGAACCCACGATGCCACACAACCACGTAATAATTGCTGATTACATAGGATGTTGATAGTCAGAGGGAGATACACGCTTCTCGCAAGGGCCGATGGAGGGTAAGCCCGGGGTTCTGTACGAAAGATAGCTTTACAATTCCTTCGTATATGTCACCCGATCCCGGGGCCAGTGTCGTTTGACCTGTTTCTTTGATGCATGGTCCTCGTCTAATTCGTCAGGCGTGGCACGAAACCAAGACATCCCAATGAGTGGATTATTGAGGAACTTACCTTTTGCAGGCTTTTCGATCCCCTTGCGGGCACAGGCGCACAGCAACCGAGTGTGAGCAACTTCGAGTAGTAAGACTAAATAGGAGTACGTTAGGTTAGGCATCTCCCCCTCGGCCGAAATACCAAGCCGCGCGACTCGGAGGTTCATGTCCGATCTGCCTAGGTACTCGGTGTTGCTCGGAGTTGTGACCGAATGCATTTGCGAGGTTGTCCCAATAACTGGGAGAACTTTGCAGGCTGTCGGCTGTCGAGTACACAACACATATCATTCATGCAGTCTCAGAGAGGTCCATTCCAGGCCACCGGCACGATCATGCCTGTGGCAGCGATCTGTAAACAATAGGGGTGTAACTCATTGATCGAGACTTCGGCTCTTGATCGAATCGGACTCGGACGGACCTTTTGTCCGACTTCGTGGATTTCAATCGCCTTCGTCTGCAAAGCAGCGTTTAGTAACATTATCGCTCGAGACTCTTTGACGGCCCATCCGAGCACTGTGATTGGGGGATTTGGGTATGAACTTACCATACTGATATTTTGGCTCGGCTACACTGGCTCTTTGTCAACATGAGTAATGTTGAATATAATAATCTAATGCATTATAATTACCAACAAGTGCGCTCCCGTCGCTCCGAATAATCCCGAAGTTGCTGCGTCATTGGTATTGCCAGCGCGCTAGCTATGTCCGAACTAAAATTCTGCAGGAGGAACACCCTCAGCTAATCTCGGCATCGACCGGCAAACTTTCAGAACTTGAAGAGCATGATTGTCCGTCATCCCCACCATGTCAGCACAGGGTTTTGCCCTACTTTTAAGTCAGGACGGCGAGAGCGGCACATGTCGACCCCGGCTAACACCCCATTCACAACGACATGGCTCATCTGAGTCCATCAGGCGACTCGGAAGGGAATGGTGGCATCTCTCCGACTACAACGCTTCACGGACAGCAAGCAGGGATACATGACACCTCGAATCCTGCCATACCAACAGCAGAAACCACTCCAGCAGATGATAAAGACTCGCAGGTACTTATCGTTGACTGGGATGGTCCTGACGACCCTCAGAATCCTAAAAAGTAGGTCCGACCGCATCACAACGTGCTTCCCTAATCGTTACGCTTTTCTTCAAGCTGGAGCTTCAGGCGAAAGTGGGTTGCAACTGCCATTGTTTCGGCATTCACCTTCATCAGTCCTGTGTCATCCTCCATGGTGGCTCCGGCCACCGACCAAGTGGCTGCCGGATTCAGGATTCACAGCACTGTAATCATCCCGTTCATCACGTCGATCTTCGTTCTTGCATATGGTAATCATGCGTTCGGTTAACTTGTAGTAGATTATGCCTGATTCATCATCCATAGCCGTTGGTCCTTTATTCCTTGGCCCCCTGAGCGAGATCTTCGGACGATCGAGAGTGCTTCAACTCGCCAACTTGTGGTACCTTGGTATGTATCTACTACATCAACCCCCTGTCACGCAACTTATCATATGGATGATCTAGTGTGGAATCTCGTGTGTGGTTTTGCACAGAACGAATCGCAATTGCTTGCGTTCCGGTTTCTTGCAGGATTAGGAGGAAGTGCTCCCCTCGCGGTATGTTATCGCTTCTATGTATCACTTCATGAAGTGACGATGCTTCAGATCGGTGGCGGCCTCCTCGGAGATTGTTGGCGGGCAGAAGAACGTGGGCAAGCCGTCGCTCTGTATTCATTAGCACCACTCCTCGGCCCAGTGATCGGTCCTATCACTGGTGCATGGTGGGTACCAGGTCATTCTTGATGGCAGTGCAAGCCTTACCTGATTGTTAGGATTGCGGAACGTTCGACGTGGAGATGGGTGGTGCGTGTGCTCGCTCAAATAACGATGTTAATCAGAGGGATGGAATCATATTTCTTTCTTAGTTTTGGTCAACGAGCATCGTAGATGCAGCGATACAGGTCTTGGGCATGCTCTTCCTCCAAGAGAGTAAGTTCAACTAGTCCACACTGATTTCGACAGTTTGATGACAATTTCTTACATAGCTTATGCACCTTTGCTATTGGAGAGAAAAGCAGAGCAGATAAGGAAATCAATGGACGAGGAGAAGATGCCTTACAGAGAGGTACGGACGATTTTTGAAAAGTCCGGAGATCGTTCGTGAGTACATTCGCAAATTCGCATGAAAGTAACTGGATCATTGTTAGGTGGAAAGCCATTATGACCAGATCCCTGATCCGACCATTTGCCCTCTTCGCGCTGGAACCCATCATCCAACTCTTTGGCGCGTATATGGCGTACCTTTATGGAACGTTGTACCGTGAGTGATTGTGCTTGGCCTGGTAGCGCTACTGAAACATCCTAGTATTTTTGACAACGATGCCCTCAATCTTCGTGGGAGTCTATGGAGAATCTGTTGGCATCGCTGGCTTACACTACATCGCTCTCGGCATTGGACTGACAGGGGCGTCACAGGCAAACGCCAGATCATTGGATAAGATCTATGTTTATTTCAGAAAGAAGAATGGTGGTGTTGGGAGACCAGAATTCAGACTGCGTCAGCATCTCTGCTTTCTCGGGTTTTTCCTGTGCTTATCTTGGAATTTGATTGTAGCCACTATGTTTATTGGAACACTAGTGTTGCCTATTGGGCTACTTATTACAGGCTGGACCGTTCAAGCGCGTACGCATTGGATTGCGCCAGATATCGTGAGTGCTGTCGTCTCTTAGAAATATATAGGTTCCGGTTGGCTTAGACAAAAATTAGGGCATTGCGCTTGTCGGTGCTGGCATTATGCTCAACTTCCTGTGCATCCAAACGTATGTCATTGATGCCTTTACTCTCCACGCTGCGTCTGGTGCGTTGTCACGCTTGGTATTGGCTCGCTTACTCACCCTAAACTTATTTAGCGCTTGCGGCGGTACTGTGTCTACGCTCATTGGCCGCAGCCACCTTTCCCCTATTTGCCCCTGCAATGTATTCCGCGCTCGGGTTCGGAAAAGGGGACACCATTCTTGCCGTGATAGCCGTCGTGATTGGCTGCCCTGCGTAAGTCTTTAACCTTTATGTATCATGTCTTTGTCGCTGATACCTGAGATCCTAGACCATGGGTGTTTTGGCATTTTGGAGAAAGGATTCGTAATTCCAGTCGTTATGCACAGAAGTGATTTTCTCCGAAGCTTGGATACCACCCTTGTGGCTTATGATGCCAAGGTGATCGAACAGCTCTTGTCATGACATTCACCTTCTTAACCCAACCCATCGGGATCGTCCGGGGGGTTATGAGGAAGTATGGGTTCTGCGAGAGGTCGGTTTTGTAGGATAAGAAAGATTACTTTCGCATATATTCATCTAGAATGGTGATGGATAATGGACAACTACTCTTTCGAAAGTATCTCCGAGTCTGTTGTTGCCAAAGTATATGAAGGACTTGGATGATCCCATCGCCCGCAAGTTGGAGTCAATTAGTACTAGCATTAGGTTTGTTTGGGAGGGTGCTATCTCAGTTGGATGTCCAAACTCTCTCGCTCGTTGGTTTCCGCTAATTCCCCCTGTCCAGAATCGGTGGGTCCCCGATGTAACCTAACTTCTGTCACGCTCTGTAACATACTAGGGGGGTTGGCGAGCGAAAGCGGGGATGATGATGCGCACGCGTGGGATGCGGGTCATCATCCGACTCCTCGTCTGCTCCGAAGTCACTTTTTGCCAACTCCTCCCGGCGGCATCCGAGTCCTCAGCTCGTCGGATGGGATCATTGCGAGTTTCCGACTCCAAGTTGGTGTGAGCGACTGCGTGAACGATCCAATGTTCGGATATTGGCTGATTTGCCTTTAGCTCAGCTTCAGGCTTGACTGTTCGGTCATGTGTTCGGAACTGTTTGCGCATGTACAAACCACGCCCGAAGCCAAATGGCTGATAGCCTTGCAAGCAAGACAATAACTTGGAGTTAAATAAAGACCATGCAAAATCATACATGCAATCAAGTGTACATTAATCAAAATATGAAATCATCAGCCTTTCTCCTCGTCCACCACATCCCTACAACGCTCCGTACCAACCTCACCCATTCCATCTGAGGCGCGTCTACTAGTTGCTCAAGTTGCTCAAGGCCCGCAACACCTCTTGAGTATCAGGATCGTTGATCTCCTTCTGCCACCGCGATTGCCTCCTCTCCTTTGGCATCCTCGAGACCTGCTTGCTTTCCCGCTTGTATTCTATCTGGCTCTGCTGCTTACTGTTTCGCCTGACCTTCATCTGAGTCTCTCCCCGGCTGTTTCGCTTAAACACTATCTTGGTTTCCCGTTTAGTGTTCCGTCTAGCGGGTCCTGGTGTCATAGTCGCCCGACGAACGATCTTTTCGGCAGAATCAGATGAAGGAAGGGAGAACAAGACCGATTTCGAGCGTGAGAGGGGTTTAGCCTTGACCGAATTGGGGGGCGGGAGTGATTTAAGCTGCGATTCGTCTGGAGTGACAGAGGTCTTCACGAGCTCGAAAATGGTGGAGTCATTATGATCTTCGATGACGATGATTGGAATCTGCATTTCCGAAATAGATAACGAAGAGCGGCGTCTAAGGGAGGATTGGACTCGGAGCTCTGGGGAGGAACGGATGATGACTGGATCGGATGCGAAGGGATCATCTGCGAGGAAATTTAGTGGGGGTGCTGGTTCTGAAAATGTTGGCATCTCGGGGGCAGGAGCGTCAGATGGGATGGGTTGGGATTTCTCCTTACGAGAGCGGCCTCGCAAGCGGAACATTCTGGGGAGGGAGAAACGGATGAACATGACTGCTTTGTGTGAATGAAACTGAGGTGACCAGCACCTGAGGAAGAGCAAGATCAGGCGAAGGAGAGACTGGAAGGCGTGGAACAAGGGCGCTCGAAGCGAAGATAATGAAATGGGATGCCATTTAAGTGGGATATCAGATGTCAGCCACGTGCCATCAGACAGTCGGACTTTCATCATGGGGACAAACTGCGGGGATAGCACGATTAACAAGTGATGGGAACTGCCTCGTGATGGGAGTTGATACCAGGTTACGGCCCAAACATGGACCCTCTGGACCTCACTAGAATCGATAAGTAGAGAGCGATCAGCGCCCGGTGCAGAGCATGGTGCCGCATATCAAAATCTACATGATGAAGAGCTGGAGTGTGCAGCAAACTATCGGATGGTGTAATACATCGCACGCACCATCTGAATCTAAGATAAAGAACCTGAATTTAACTTACTAGGAGTAGTATTTAGGGAGGCTGATCTTCCCTCGGCTGGCACTGCCTGTCACAGCTCAGATCCGGGTTGAGGCAATACTGAATAGCCCCTCCGGGGACACGGAGAATTCCAAAATAGGCAGGTGTAGTAGTTAGGTGAATTTGACCTCTTCTATCATGATGTGAATCGATATGGATGTCCGACGATCCAAAATCTTAGAAAAGGACACAGAATGTTTTCGGCTCACAGTATGTTCGTTCTCGCACAACCACATTATCCACCCATACACTGCACTTTGTATCCTGTCAATCAGATTAACATAGCATTCATACTAGGAGAGTATTCTGAATCTCGCCAAACTTCCACTACTTCCGATTATCACCCAGACCCGTCAAAGAGCATTGAGTTCTTCCCAGCTCGTCAGCGTCTCATTTACGACGTCATCGCTCTATATGGCTGCCAGCCCACCATCGAGCGAGGTCAAGCGCTACACGGGTGACTGCGTGTACGACGACCAGTTCACCTACGCGAACAACAGGTACGAGATGGCGGGACAGTGATCCGCTCTCCCGAAGCTTTTCAGTGAGAGCAAGAACAAATGATATGGGGTTGTTATGAAGAAGCGAGAGCTCAATCAGTTCAAGATCGAAGATGTACGTACTGTGGTTGTAATGTGCTGGTAGTTGTGTCGGGTTACTTACCGAGTCTGCCTACAATCCTGGATGTCCAGAGGCATTCCAAAGACTGTCACCATCAATGCGCTTTAGTCTCCTTGGCTCTTGACCCAGACAATTCGACTCAGATTTCATCCAGGTCAAGTACCACAAGGACCAAGCTAACGCCGGCAAGAAGGACTACTGCGGACAATCGGAGCTTGAAGCGTTTAAGGCGGATCAGCACCACCAAAGAAGCGGTCATGAAGTATAGGACGGGCACAGGTAACGCTCCCAGGCAGAGCTTTTGATGAAGAATCGTGACATTAGCAGAGCGATCGTATGAGATGTGGGGAATGTTAATAGGAGCTAGTCTGTCATGTCCGAGTCACACTACTGCAAGTCTGCAATATTTTCCTCGCTGTGTTCTGATGTTTGAACATAACGCGGAAGGTGCCGTGAGAATATCATCTTGTTGGGTCATTCGCTTCATCGTGCTCGGCGGAGAAAATACTTCCCCACCCTTTCCAGATCATTTCCTGACCACACTCCTCATGAAGCACGTCCCGAAAAGCTCTCCATGAGTTATCATGATCATTCCTATTCTACTACTTCGTCGGCCTGGTGGTCTAGTAGTATGATTCCTTGTTAGGGTTGCTTGTCTGATCGACATGTACGGTATCGAGGAGGTCCCGGGTTCAATTCCCGGCCAGGCCCTTGTTTGTCTTTTTTCTTCGTTCTCCCTCTCGACCTGCTTTCGACTTCTCATCGAGCCGCACCATGTATTAGGGGGCAAAAAAGAACTCTCTAGTCAAATAATCGACTCAGCAGAAATTTCAACCTTCCACACCTCGTCTCGGAAGTCGTTAACGCTAACGCTGCTGATTATGCTGTGATTTCACTGCGCCATTCTGTCGAAATTGTGGACCGACGTCATCGCGATCATTTTGACGTGGAGTGGTCGACGATCGGATATTTATTTATTTAATAATATTTTTGTGGCCTCATCTCTCCAATGACGTCGTAGGCTGGTCATTGTAAATAGGAGGTGAACTCGCACAATCTCCTCTTGACCATCTTCCACTTCCTCGCACACAATGTCTTTACCCCCAGCACTGCAGGATATCTCTGAACACCCCCAATCAGGCTCTGTCACCGCGCCAATCGACAAACAGGCGGAAGCGGACGATGTCGAGAGGAAGGTAGGAATCAATCGCCGTTCGACATGAACCGTGGCTGACAATTTTATCATGATCATGAATCAGCTTCGCCTGTACGGCGTCATCCAGGCATTCAGGCAAGGTCGCATGCCTGACAATCACCAAATTGACAAAGCGCTGTTATATCTTCGAGATGCCACGCCCGAGACTATCAACAAGTTATCCGCGGACGGCAAGAAGCTTGTCCAAGACTGCCGTCAAATTACCGAGACAGCTCGACTCATCGTTTTGCAAAAGAATGCGGATGAACTCTTCCAGAACTTCGTGTGGCACACCCGTGAGGTTTCGTTAGAAGGTGCAAAGCCCGGGGAAGCGCCTGTCGACCGCTCCAAGTTGGAAGAAGACACTCGTACAGGTGCGCATATATGCATCTTTTGGGCCTCGTTATTGACTCGTCTTCGCAGCCGTTCAGCATCTTCGCACTCTCCTTTCACTCGTGTTGACGAACTCCGAAGTCCGGAAACTTTTTTCTGACTTCTCCGTCATTGGGCGGGATCTTCTCGCGAAAGGCGCCGTGATGGCGGCAGAGACTCTCAAACCAGATAAGGAGGCGCTCGCTCACGTCGACGAACCAGCGCCGGAGGGCGAGTTTGTCACGAAGGGCGGAGCCAAGACGGGCACCGAAGAAACGCCGATACTAAACGTATCTATACCACAAACTGACATTCATCTTGAACAGCACCCCCGAGAAGGCGAGCCCAAGGTTCAGGCTGGTGAAGGTCAGGAGATACCTGGCAGTCAGGTTGTCAGCAAGGGAAAAGAAGCAGCCCGAGACGTTCGAGAGGGCGCCGCTGATATGGGCCAGCAGGCTGCTGAGCAGCCGCAACAAGCTGGTGAACAGGTGAAGGAGGCAGTCTCACAACCCAGGTAAGTTGTTAGGTGCTGTAATGCTAACACTCGTTTACATCACCCAGTACTAGTGAGGGGACCTCCTCTGAGAGTGCTCAAGAAGAGAGCGGGAAGAAACGTGATATAGTGGGACGTTTCAAAGTGAGTTATACATTCGAATACCTCCTCATTCACGCATCTGAACTCGCATCCGAGGATAAAATATCTGAAACGTTACCGCACGGCAAGAAGATAGATATTCACAAAGGGCGCCAGTTCCTGGAGGAAGAATATTTCCCCGAGGAGCGACGAGATCAGTTTATCTATCGCGGAAAGAAGGTCATCATCGAATGTCAGAAGCATAATGACTACCAAGACGCTATCAACTGGCTTTTGGCTGTTGCCGC
The DNA here is from genome assembly GCA_038092895.1 of Chalciporus pseudorubinellus. Classification (NCBI taxonomy): domain Eukaryota; kingdom Fungi; phylum Basidiomycota; class Agaricomycetes; order Boletales; family Boletaceae; genus Chalciporus; species Chalciporus pseudorubinellus. The sequence goes on along the minus strand of JBBPRG010000391.1, from coordinate 4,541 downwards.
GGATTACGCAGCTCTTGGTCAGCAGGTGGGAGAGAAAGGGAAAGAGAGTGCAGACAGTGTCATAAAGGTAGGAATCCCCCTTTGGAGAAGCGACCCTTCTAATGCCTCCTCAGGATCCCGCTCTCCGCCACGCTATCTCAGAGCTCCGACAGCTTCTCGAGCGCTTCGCTGGCGGGAAGAGTATGCATATCATACTCGATTCCATCAGCGCCCTCAACGATGATGCCCGCCGAGATGAAGAGTTCCGTGATTGGTTTAAGCATCTTCACGCTTTCATTCGCAAGGTAAGCACGGTTCCCTGTATCGCCTGCGCTACCTGATGATGGTTGGTAGCTCTTGCTGGAGGCGGGCTATGTTCTTGGGGACGAGTGCGCTCGTGAAGGCAGAGAACTTCGCGAGTCTGGTAGGAAATTTTGGGATCAGAAGTACAAGACTCACTTTGATAACGTGTTCAACTCCATCGGCGAATGGTTCTCCGCAATGGGAGAGGATCCACTTAACAAGCGTTTTGGCGAAGATTGGGCTCGCTTAACTCGGGACTTACTTTTCGATAGCGAAGGGAGTCTCAAATTCAAGTCGGAACTGTGGTCGGATATACGCAACGTGATTGTACCGACGTTGGTTGACAAGGTATGTCTGCCGATGTTGCGCCGTTCATTATCTGAAAGGAGAGATAGGTTGGATACCTTCCTATTCCTCGCATCGAATATTCCGACGATGCCTTGGATCTCGTACTCGAGAATCTGACTCTCCAGGGTCAGAATCTCTTCCCGAATGTTGTCACCTTGGTCGCCCATAACTACCTGAAGTTCAGCCCATACAAGAATATTCCCGACGAACATCACCACGAGTTCACGTTCACGTTCGCTCAGATGCAGGCAGACATGCGCGATATAGCCTTCTTCTTCCGCAAGAAGACCGGCTTCCCGAAGGTTGTAGACTCCGGAATGGCAGATGTGATCATCGGGGGGTCTGGCCTCACGGCTGTTGTCCATCTCGTCTCAGCAGGCAAGGATCGGAGCTCTGTTTTTAAAGTCAAGGACGTACACGTCAAAGTCGGTTCGCTCAAGTTCAGTATTCGGGACTCGAAACACGACCTTCTGTATAGGACGTTGAAGCCACTCGCGACGGGTCTAGTCAAGAGGCAGATCAAGAGAGCGTTGGCTGGAGCTATTACCACCGGGATGGAGTACGTTGATGGTCAGTTGGTCTCTGTCAGGGACCGGGTGGAGGAGGCCCGGTCATCCGACACAGCGAACCGAACGCAAGTGTTGCAAGACGTGAGTACGTTCGACTTCAGGAGGTTCAACTGTACTCAGCTGCTACTTCAGTTGTTCAAGCGCCAGAAAGAGGGCCAACACGAAAAGGAACATTCCATTCGTTCCTCTGAGAGCAAGTCGCAATTCAAGATCGTCTCCAGCAAGCGTTCGTCCATGATTGATACTGGGCACCCTTCCGGATGGGTCCGCCGCATGTCAGAGAGCGAAGAGAAGGCTGCCACCGGACAGGATTGGCGGAGCGAAGTGTACGTCTGTATGTTCTTTCGTTGACAACTTAGGCTCACATTAGTGCTGTGCGCGATAGATTCGGCATTGAGTAATGGAGGCTTTGGTATGCCAGTGGCTTGAACATGTTGTATCGGTGCGCCGAGTCCAAGTTGATGTATAATAGTGTGTAGTACCCTGTCTTGTCTCCTAGGCCGTGTTAGTACGTGTTCCAATTTGGTTCCAATGTATCGTTGCATTCTCTTCTGGTAGCCAGCATCCCCGACTGGGACCGACGGTCTGGACTCCGGGGTCCAGATCGTCGAAGTTATGATGGATTAAAATTAAATAACTAATTATTTACCGGAAAGATATGAATACGAAATTACTACAAAAAGTCTCCAAGCGATTCCAACGTTAACATTCACAGGCTCGTCAGGTCTGCAAACCATTGGAAGTCGAGTCAAAATCTCAAACTATTCTCTGTGTGGTTAGTTTCTTCCACTGCAGACGTGACAGTATTGTTCCTAACATGAGGCCGGCGGGAAAGTTATTACAGCCATTAGTCAGCTATAGTATGCGACTCTTAGGTTCTTTTGGTTCGAAGATCGAGCCTGAGGCGACCCGGCTTTTTGCATCGTGTAACACCTCTATTTCGGTAGTCGAGTAAACATATATGTGGCTGGTTACGAGGGTGCGAGCAGCGTTGAAGGAAGTTTGCGGGCGTCGGTTGCGGGCTAGAAGAAGAAGCGAGTTGGATCTAACTAAATAAATGGAGAGGAAGCTTCTCGTAGTCAATAATTATGGATCGAGAACGTCGTGTAACCAATTCATGGGAAGCCCCAGAAATGGCATGGCGTCTTCTACTACGGCAGGGCTCTCAAATACGACCCTCGCCTGTCAAACTTGAACGTTTGAACCTTGGCGGTTGAGTCTTTTGTCGATCCTCTTTGTCACGTCCGCTCTTTAGTCGCTCTCTTTCCCAAACCATGACCAGGACAAGAAAGGTCACTCTTTCCATGAAGGAGTTCAGCCACCTGGTCAGCGAGTCCCTTGACATCGCTAACCCTCCCCTCGCACAGTCATTCGTTAATATTCCTGTCGTTTCTGAAACTACCCCCAAACCCCGCCCGTCTTCGTTCCAACGTATCTTTGCACGTCCTCCACCCTCCCCGGGACATTACGAAGATTCTTCAGCAGAGAAACCGCCTGATGACGGTACCGAGACCTCGCGGAAGATGATAGTATGGCCGTTTTCCCGTTCGCCGCGTAAAAACCGCACTGTGAGAGATGATTCAGAGGACACGCGTACCCATGTTGTAAGCATCTCCCAGTCTTCCTTGCTCGTATATGCGTACGTGTAACCTCAGTTAACGTCTGAATTCAATTCGTTGCAGGAGCCTGGGCTCAAGGACAACTCCATGGATTCGATTATGTCACTTGCGGCGGCCTCCACGTCGAGTTTGGGTTCTTTGTTGCCTGCGCATGAACGGCTTTTCCAGGTTATGTCAAGAGATGGTTTCTTCTCGGATGAGTCCTGTTCCAATCAGAACTCTCACTCAGTCAGGGCTGGCGCTTCATCTCCGTTGATGTTTGCTGAGCCACGCAGCCCCCCAGCTGGCTCGGCTTCTTACGGTACTAGAACCCGGGTTCAAGGCATGGTTAGCAACCAATCAGCTGTTAGTGTCATCGTTGTTACCGATGACAGCACGAACGAGCCTCAGCCTGAGATTTGGTGCCAGCGGAGGTTGACTCGAAGCTCTGGAAAAAGCACGGCTACTTCTAACCGTGACTCCCTGTCCGTCGGCGAAACAGATAGTTCCGACGATGATCCGACGCCTCGAGCCTCAACATTTGGAAGTCAAACAAAGTTGCCTCGTACCGTAAACGGGAACGAATCAAGCAAGCGTTCCGAACTTGAAGATCGATCGATCGTTATGCCGCCGTCAAGTACCGACGCCGTCGTTTATGAGTCCCCCGCCACGACCCCGGCGACGTCTCGCCCCCAAACTCCATCTCTCACTTCCCCTGCGCCCCAATCGTTGGCTCGCGTCGCCTTCCCACACGGTCAAAACCCCTCTCCTCCCAGATCACAGACTCCCTCTGATATCAATCCACCTCCAAAGGCTGTTACTGTGTGCCCTACGGGTTCGCCTAGGCAGCGTCCACGGTCTCTTTCGCGAACAATGGCATTGCCGCCTCTCCCTAGGCCGCCACCGACTGGTCCCTTACCTGCCGTGCCTTCGTTCGTTCCTCCAGTCCCCCCCCTCCCGCCTCTCCTAAGCAAAAAATCAACGATGAAAATGTCTCCGCCGTTGCCAATATCGTCACGTTCGTGTTCACCCACCGTCGGGACACCGCCATCACCTCCTGGAGGGTTACGATTACCTTCCCGGCTTAGCTGGGTCAATACTGTTCGTGCCGTGCTTCCCAGTCCCCCTGCATCCCCGAGGCTGTCCAAGGACCGTTCTTCCCTTTCAGTCTCGCCCTCTAGAGACAAGATAAAATCGGGCTCTCTGAAGCGACCCACAAGTATCAGCGTCATCGAAGCTGCAGACAATGGTCGCGCGCGCCGAGCCAAAAGCATTCTTCTGCTCACCTCGAGGTCGAAATCGCACGCATCGTTGGGTGCTACGAAGCGGGTTCAGATTCACGCAGAGGCCAACACCGACCCTGGTCCTTCACGCAAGCTCAGACGCAAGTCGAGCGCAGCAGCTGTCCGTCAACCCGATTCTCCTTCTAGCGCCAGTGAGGTCATATTCACGAGCGGTGGTGCTGAGTTATTGGTCCCTCGTGAACGTCGTCATTCGGCTCCTCTGTTGTCTTCGGCGTCTGGATCCGGTACGAACGCTGCCCAGGCGTGCGCAGATTGGACCTTGTCGCTTCCTTTCTCCATAGACGCCCCAGGCAACCAGATCTGTACGACGTCCCCATCTCCCGGAGGAAAATCCGAGGAGGAACCTCCAGCTGAAGATTGGACGCTCTGTATGCCTCTCAAGGTTCGGTTAGCGCCTACTGTTGTAGCAAGTGAAGGAGGTAGCAGCGAGTTCGCAATCG
>JBBPRG010000390.1:0-13187 GCA_038092895.1 Chalciporus pseudorubinellus | reverse complement strand
GGTGAATGCATGGGAACTTGGGAGAGTGCCAGAAAAGGTTGAACATGAAACGCACTGCTGCCCCACTTTTTCAAAGCAGGTTTTCATCGATCATCACCATCATGATCTTTCAGGACCCGAGGCACTAGGTCCGTAATCGTGATAGCTTCTTCGAACTATCTGGATTTGGTGTGAGTTGTCAATGACTCGGATCACACCTTGGAATACTTCACATTTTCGAATCGGAATTCTGTGATTGTACAGATCATCACTGCGGAAAACTCCTAGATTAATCGGAGTACGGTGGACCAGGAGTTGGAGACTCGAGACCTGAGGGACTCCGATCCCAATTACTATGGGGTGATGGTTTGAGCACGGACGGCAAAAGTGTGCTAGCAGGTTCATTTTGACATCGAATGTTGTGCGAATATATACTGTTTATTTGAATATGATTGATGTAAATTCAAAAGACTGCAGTTGGGGAGAGGCGTAGATCGGAAACAGAATCAATCAATAGATATACCATAGTCAACTAACCTTGACGCTGTGTAAACCAGATGACCATTGACACCTACTTTGCTACGTACTCGACAATATGCTCAAGACATCAATGTCGACACCGAGGTCGACCTGTCGAAATCTATAAGGGAGAGGGAAATCACTATCAGACACAAGTACACTGCACACGTCAACGAGGCAAGACAAGGGGAGGGACAATCAATCGAGGTATATAAGATGGAATGGAATGGAACACATGGATACGCTGGACACGCGGGGGTATCGGACGTGATCGTACATCGTGAGGTCCGAGAGAACAAAAGTGACAGAACGAGAGGGAACACATGCGGGTAACGGATTCAAACGATAAGTCGATAGGGACACAGGTTGAGGTGAGGGAGAGAGAACAACACGACTAGACTTGACCTTGGTGCAGGCAACATAAGCAATAGGGAAATGAACAAAAGGGATGCATGACATAGACACAGAACCGACAGACAACATGGACATGATCTGACACGAGACCATGCACACGATCAGTACCACCTCGGTAGTTTACCAGGACTGGGGATGTTCGGGCTCTCGTACAGGAGTCCTCGTCGATCAAATAGCCCAGCGGGGCTTTCTTGTACACCTCTGGCGCCCAGCCTGGCAAATTCCTCATCGAGCAACGCACCCGGATCATGCGGGTCAAATATCGGCCGCGCCCCGGGCGTGCGGAATGGCGACTCCGCAGCTGAGCCAGGAGTAGGAAAAACCAGCTTCTTAGGGGTGGCAGGTGGGAAGAGTATCGTACCGACGTCTTTGTCGCGATGAGTGCGTTTGCGAGAAGGCGTACGGATATTTTCGGCATCGAATACGGCGGGGTTGATACCATCGTCGGGATTGAAGGTCGAGTGAGGTGGTGGGTCGAGGTGGGTCTTGAAGTGTGCGAGGCTGGCGTTGGGTGTCATGTGGAGGCCCTTGTGGGAAAGGGGTGTCCGGACTGGGGAGAGTTGGACTGTACTGGCCGCGCCTCGGTTCCGAGGAGGTGTGCTCGGACGGGGTGGAGGCGTAACTGGACGCGGAAGGGAAGTAGAAACTGACGCGGGTTGCGAAACAGCAGGAGCAGGAGCAGGCTGTTGGGTCGCGGTCTTCGTTCTGGATCTTGTGCATCGATCGACAGTCGGGGACACAGGCATAGGTGGAAGTGGACGCGATTTCTGAGAGAAAACATTCAGTCAAGGTGCATATATGCGGCAAGTTGAATGAGTCACCTTAGGCGGCGTCTTGTGGAGGCCAGTGCTCTCTTTCTGCTTGCCCTTGTCAACCCGAGGTTCGTCGGGCAAAGTGAAACTGAGTTCGAGCGGGGGTGTTGTTTCGATGCGCGGGTCGGCAACATTTGCCAGCGAATGGTCCTCTGAGGGAAGCTGTGGACTAGAAGAACTATCATTAGGAATTAACTCAGGAAGGGATGATGAAGGTAGCTCGGGCGAGGTCTGAGACACCTCCGAACTCTTGACAACAGAAGATGGTGGAAGAGATGAGCTTCCCGCAGCACCGGAAGCGACGCGAGCATAATTGGATGAAGGGGGAAGCGGGGGGAAGATGACCTCTGCGGGTAACTGAGCACATTGCTCGTAGTATGGCTGGTGATGAACCGAGGCAATGGGAGGGAAGAGGGGAATGAGGTGGGCGGGGGGCATGAAGGGAGGAAGCATCTGGGCCTGGAAAGCAGGGGCTGCTAACGGTGGCGGCATTACCGGTGAGCTAGTTTCGATGGAGGACGAAGCTGGTTCCTTCTTGGCGCGTTTTGTCCTGCGGCCCGATATTGGGTCTTCTGCAGGACGCTTCTTTGGAGGGGCTTTCTTTGCAGCAGTAGCCTGTTTGTATTCTGCGCAAAATTCCTTTCTGAAATTGCCATTCGTAAAGCATTCAAGATCACAGTCCCATATCGCCCACTGGGTGCGGCCAAGGCTACGATCACGTGGCGCTTTACGGAAACAGACGGTGGTGGAGAGGACATGGCGGATGGAGTTCATCCAGGTCGTTTCGTTTCGCTGAAAGTGTGGGTAGACGATCGTGATCCAGTCGTAAATTTCTTGTAGAGTGAGCCTGTGCTCAGGGGAAGACAAGATCGCCTGGCCGATGAGAGCGGCGTAGGAGAGCTCAGGTTTTTTCTTCGAGTAGGGCCCAGGGGGAAGTTTGTAAGGTAGCGTGTCATAGTCTTCTTCGTCTGGAAGTGGACACATTGGGCCTGGTGATGATACAAGATTGACGATGTGCTTCGTGGATGGTGTCGCAAATGGAGATGAACGCGGGGGCGAAGAGGAAGGGAGTGGTGACTTGTAATAGTTGTTTCGACGTGGAGTGAAGGGATCCGCATCCTGTTGCGGAGGTTGTATGCTACCTGGACGAGAACGCGTCGGGGTGGGAGAGAGCGCGCGAGGAGAGAAGGTCGTCTATGCGGGCGTCAATACAGTAAGAGGGATGGAAAACGAGAGAATGACCTTTTTCAGACGGGAAGGGGGTTCTACAGAGTCGTAGTCTCTGTAGTATTTTTTATGCTGTGGTGTGACAGGGTCGAGCGGGGGTGGATCCTGCTGTGGATCCTGCTCGGGGGTAAATCGGGCATCGACGACGCGACGGTGGACTGCTCATACCTGTGGCGGCACGCTACTGGATGAATCCGACTGATCTGAGTCTGGGACGCGTTGAGAATCGCGTGATTGCATGAACGCGTCAAGACTGAAGGAGGCGCGGGCAGGCGATGGGGAAGGCGGAGGGCGATCTTTGCCCTTTGCCTTCTTTTCGCGTTTTGCCTGGCGACTCTTTCTCTCGAGAATCATTTCCATGCTATCCATATGCCTCAAGGGCATCGCGGGCTCGACAGGCTCCGATTTTACGGGAGTGGATGGGGGAGGTGTCTGGGAGTGACTGGACGCGTTTTGTCGGGAAAGAGATCGCGTTCTGACTGATCCTAGTACAGACATCACTGATTCTGTTAGATCTGCAGAAAGCGGGTGCGTCGCGGACGAGTCCTGCTGGGTGAGAAACTGTCGCATCTGGTCGCTATGTCGCACTAGATCATCTCTGGTGAGTCCTATCGACTGCAACACCTGAGAAATGGGCGAAACTGGTTTCGCATACGAGTCGGACATTCGAGAAAAAAAGAAAATGAAAGAAAAAAAAAGAAAAAAAAAAGAGCTCGTCGTCGTCGTCGATGTCGACGTAGTGAAAATACAGTGTATGTGTCACGCTCATAGTATGTGTCACACCCGTGTCACGCTCCCTTGTACTGCTCGGATTGGATCGAGTGAGTCTGTCCAGCCATGGTGTTCCACAATCTCAAAGGTGAGCTCGTCGTGCTCACCGTCGTACTCGCTGCTGACACTATGAGACAGCCCTCATAAAGGGCATACGAGCATGCAAGGTTGGTCCCCATCGCCTTCGCCCTCGTTGCTGTCACCGCTAACCCTGCCCAGACCGTCGCAGACGAGCGGGCTCTCATCCAACAGGAATCGGCAGCCATTCGTGCATCCTTCAGAGAAGAGGACTCGTATGCCCGTCACCACAACATCGCAAAGCTTCTCTACATACACATGCTTGGATCCCCAGCTCACTTTGGTCAGATCGAATGTCTGAAACTCGTCGCAAGTCCACGGTTCACCGATAAACGTCTCGGATACCTCGGAATCATGCTGCTCCTCGATGAAAATCAAGAAGTACTCACGCTCGTCACGAACTCGCTTAAAAAGTTGGATCTGTCCCTCCCTGTGCCCATGCCATGCTGACCGACCTCACTAGCGACTTGAATCATGCCAACATGTATGTCGTAGGCCTTGGTCTATGTACGTTTGCAAATATTGCATCCGAAGAAATGTCCAGAGACTTGGCCAATGAGATCGGGAAACTCCTCGGGTCAAGTAACACTTATATTCGCAAAAAGGTATCATTCCTTGCGTTTGCCCTCTGCCCACTCGTGATCTCACATGTGCGTAGGCCGCGCTCTGCGCATTGAGGATTATAAAAAAAGTCCCCGATCTCTCCGATCACTTCGTCTCAAAGGCAAAGAACCTTCTCACCGATCGTAATCACGGTGTACTGCTCACTGCTATCACCCTCGTCACCGAAATGTGTATGTTGGACGAAAGTTGCTTGAATGAGTTTAGAAACGTTCGTGATCGGTTACAATATCTTGAATCATCCTCACGATACTCTCATAGGCCGTCCCTCATCTCGTTCGTAACATGAAAGCACTGGTCACAACAGGATACAGTCCAGAACACGACGTATCAGGTATAACAGATCCTTTCCTGCAAGTAAAGGTCCTTCGGTTACTTCGCCTTCTCGGAAAGGGTGATGTCCGAGCAAGCGAAGCAATGAATGACATCCTTGCCCAGGTAAGAGCTCGTAATTGCCTTGGCCAAGCAGCTCACTCCTCGATCGACCTAGGTTGCTACCAACACGGACTCCACGAAGAATGTCGGAAACTCCATCCTATACGAAACTGTTCTAACCGTCCTCGATATCGAAGCGGATAGCGGCCTCCGTGTCATGGCTATCAACATCCTTGGTAAATTCCTAAGTAACCGCGATAACAACATTCGGTTTGTATCCCAGCTCTTCCTTGCCGATCTTACCCTTTATTCACAAAATTGCAGGTATGTCGCCCTCAACACCCTCAACAAAGTCGTGTCTATGGACACCAATGCTGTCCAACGACATCGCAACATCATCCTCGACTGTCTCCGAGACGGTGACATCTCCATCCGCCGTCGTGCTCTTGAGCTATCATACGCGCTCATTAACGAGCAGAACGTCCGCATTCTCGTCCGGGAGCTCCTTGCATTCCTTGAGGTCGCCGACGATGAGTTCAAGACTGGCATGACGACTCAAATATCACTCGCTGCCGAACGATTCGCTCCTAACAAGAGATGGCATATCGACACGGTGTTGAGAACGCTGAAGCTCGTAAGAACATCTATCTTGTAGCACTATATGCGCGTGGAGTTTAACTCGTCACAGGCTGGGAACTTCGTCCGAGAGGAGATTTTGTCCGCATTCATTCGTCTTGTCGCGCACACCCCCGAGTTGCAAGCCTACACTGCATCCAAGCTGTACACAGCTCTTCAGGCTGACCTCTCGCAGGAATCACTCACTCTGGCAGCCGTCTGGGTAATTGGCGAGTATAGCGAGATTCTCGTCGAAGGCGGTATCATTGATGAAGACCAACCTAAGCCCGTGAGCTTCGATCCTTGCGTATGAATGGACTGCTCTAATCCTCTTCTTTTGGCAGGCGACCGACAAGGATATCCTTGACCTCCTTCTCTCTACACTCGACTCACCTTATGCTAACCACCTCATACGCCAGTTCGTCCTCGGTGCCATCACGAAGATGGCTTCACGTTATACCACCAGTGCACCTCAACAAGAACGGATCGCTGAAGTACTCGCTCAATACGCCACTAACCCCGAACTGGAGTTGCAACAACGGGCAGTGGAGTATGCGAACCTGTTCACGTTGGGTGAACTCAAGGTCGGCGTGCTGGAACGGATGCCGCCTCCGGAGCTTAAGGCGACTGTTATGGGCGTTGGTATGCCTTGTTTTCGTTCTCTCCTGTGCGGTCCACTGATGGCGTTTCTAGTCAGTGAGAATAAGCCGGTGGGTTCGACGAGAGGAGGCAAAGACGTGCGTTTCTTCTGTATCCTATGTATTCCATACTGACGACCCATTAGGGCGATCTCATTGGAGACGAGATCGTTTCCCCTTCACCTCAAGCCAACGGACAACCAGCTCAGAGCAGTCACGACCTCCTCGCCGAAATATTTGGCAGCAGCACACCCGCCACTTCATCCACCTCACCTCAACCCGCATCCTCAATCTCTCCACAACCGCAAAAGAGCAACATACAAGATATCCTCGGACTCTTCGACGCTACTCCTAATCCTACTTCAGCCTCGCCTGCCCCTTCCTCTGCCGCTGTCCTATCATCAACGCCGTCGCTCTTTGCTATACAACCACAACCGCCGGCAGCACAAATGCAGACGGCGTCACCACAACCACAACAGCAAGCATCTACAGCACCCCGTCTGACGGCTTACACCGCTTATGAAAAAAATGAACTTAAGATTACGTTGACGCCCCAGACGTCTTTTACGCGTCCTGGTGTTGTGAACATCACGGCGCGGTTCCAGGTGTCGGGTGCGACTACCGTTTTTGGGCTCCATTTCCAAGCTGCTGTTCCAAAGGTGTGTACGGAGAATCGGGGGAAACTGCATGATGATTGATGGGGTGTTTGGTGTGTAGTCCCAACAGTTGCAGATGCTTCCGATGTCGAATCCCGACGTCCAGCCTGGAGCGACGGAGACGCAACAGATGCGAGTGATTGCTCCCCCTGGGGTGAGTCAAATCCAATCCATCAATTCACTCGTATCACGGACGACGAACTGACGCACATACCTTAAGTCGAACTTACGGCTACGGTTACGAGTATCATATACGCTTGCTGGACAAGCGATCCAGGATCAAGTCGATTTTTCAGGGTTTCCTCCTGGACTGACTGGCGCTGCCTGATTAGGGCGTGCTCTTGTGTGGATGTATAGTACCGGTACTTATTATGAGATCTACGTGAATGTCTTCTTTCTTGCCCCTCTCCCTTCGTTCTCATAATCACGATGGATTCTGTCGAGGTAAAGTGTGGCTGTGCTAAATAACCCCTGTCAGCCGTGGTTGGTGTCAGCCTCTGCTAGTTGGTTCTCTTTTCCTAGACTTTGTCAGGTTCCATTGCACTTTAACGTCGTTAACAGATTCGAGTCGTTCATCAGTTATGAGCGACGATTATCCGAGGCTACCACACAAGAATCGAGGCGAGGACGACCCGAAGATGATAGGTCTCTGGAAGGTGGGCAGGACGATCGGCAAGGGTAGCTCAGGTATGTCATCGACACTTTCTCCTCTCCCTTCCCCGCCAAAACCCCCACTTTCACCTTTCTCACTCCAACTCGTCTATAGGTCGCGTGCGCATCGCACGACACGCCAAGACAGGTCAATACGCCGCCGTCAAGATCGTCTCCAAACGCCTCCTCAATTCCACCACCCGTCCCGCCGACACCGCCGAACACATGCTCCTCAGTATCGAACGTGAAATCGTCATCATGAAACTCATCTCCCATCCCAACGTCATGCGTCTCTACGACGTCTGGGAAACGTCTTCCGAACTCTACCTCATCCTCGAATACGTCGAAGGAGGCGAGCTCTTTGACTATCTCTGCACCAAAGGTCGGCTCGCGCCTGACGAAGCGAGAGGCTATTTCCAACAGATCATCAAGGCGGTGGATTACTGTCATCGGTTCGGTGTCGCCCATCGGGATTTGAAACCGGAGAATTTGTTGATGGATAAGGAGAGGAATATCAAGGTGGCGGATTTTGGAATGGCGGCATGGCAAGCGGGAGCGAGAGGCGGACTTTTACAGACGGCGTGTGGAAGTCCGCACTATGCAGCGCCAGAGGTCGTCAAGGGGCTTGCTTACGATGGGCGGGCGGCTGATATTTGGTCGTGTGGGGTTATCCTGTATGCACTTTTGGCGGGTCGACTTCCGTTCGACGATGAAGACCTTGGGACGTTGCTCGATAAGGTGAAGAGTGGCATGTATGCGATGCCTACGGGGATAGAGCCGGACGCGCAGGATCTCATCAAGAGGATGCTCGAATGCGACGTCGAGAAACGGATCACGATGCCAGATATCGTCTCCCACCCGTTCGTCGTTGCAGGTTCATCCATACCTGCTAGTCGCGATACGCCCGATCTGGATGCCCTTTCAAAGCCCGTGCACGCGACCGAGATCGACCAGGACATCTTTGCCAACTTGCAGACGTTGTGGCATGGTACGCTCGAACAGGAGATTCGAGACGCACTCGCGAGCGAGGAACCGAATTGGCACAAGGGGGTGTATCATTTGTTGGTGCGCTACCGTAACGAGAGGTTGGAGAATTATGATGAAGAGGAAGAAGCGATGGCAAGGGCTGCGGTGAGGAGGAAGAGTAGGAAGGGGTCTTCGCAGACGGGTGAGGGTGGGGAGCGTCAGGGTATAGTGCGGACGACGTCACAGGCCACGGATCTGGGACGCTCTCCATCAATGTTACCACCTCGTGCAGCACCGCCAACACCCCGTAGAGCGGGACGCAGGAATGTGGACGAGGACTACGCGCATCTGGGTGTTCCGCAGCTCAAGTTGCACGAGCCTACGCCGCCGCGTCCAGTACCGGATACAAGTATACCTGCTCATACGCAATCCCCCACGCCCTCACGCTACTCCTTCACATCGCCTCTATCTCCAAACCTCCCTGCGCTTACGGTGCCAGATGTCAAAGACGACAAGATGCAGCAGTTCTTTCAGCAGATCGTGGAACATCTCAACGCGATGGAAATACGCACTGGGATGGCACCTGCGTCGCCACAGATGCAGACTCCACCAATGTCTGCAGCTAGTCCCAAGATTTCGGGGCAGTGGCCACAGGCGTATGGTATCAACGCGAGATCGCAAGGCACGTCTGGGCATCGAGATCCGTTATCACCCATACTCCGCGGTATCCTTTCGAACGACGAAGCTATGCGCCACGAGATGTTCCTCCCCCGCGGCCAGTTCGGGGAGCTAGATAAGGAAAATGCAGGTTATCCGGGATCAACCATGCAGGGTGTCGTGAAGAAGTCATCTCTGCGGACGAACGACCTGGCCTCCCGAAAGCCCGCCCTGCGCGTCCAAATCGTGGAGCCTTCACCTAGGAAACTGAAACGGAAGAAAAGCGTCAGTGCGGAGACCCCGGTGACGACGCCCACGATGTCGGTGTCCCCTGCTTGGTCGGATAGCTCGTTCACGTTACCATCGACACCACGTCGACGTTGGCTCGGAAGCGTGTTCAAGTTCAAGCCTGCGACTTACCAGTTACTCTCTATGCACGACACGTTCACGTCCATGGAGGAGTGCCGAAGACTGCTTGTTGGGATCGGAGCCAAGGTCACGTCAACTCACGGTGAAAGAAATGGTGTTCTGAAGTGCCGATTCGACGATTCGAAGGATCCTCTGGGCGTTCCGTCGGTGATCAAAGCTGTCCGGTTTAGGGTCGAAGTACGGGATGCGAGTATTCAACAAGCGCGTGTGGGATTTATGGCGGTGATGGAGTTGATACAGGAGAAGGGGGCATCATCGAGTTTCCAGATTATTTGTCAGATGTTGAGGAATGTGTGGGAGTTAGATCTTGTGAGGCCGTCGATGATGACGGGGGTGCAGAGTCCGATGTTTAGCCCTGAGGTGACGGATGTCAATGGGGGTCGGTTTGTATGACTATACGAATGCACGTTCACCTTGTCACCTTGCTTGCAAGTTGCCTTTGCGTGCAGAAAAGCACATAAATAAACAACTTGCCCAAGGTATAACAATATAAGATTGAGACGTATTGATGCTTGCCAAATTTACAGTACCCCATCACTACGGATATGAGTATACAGTGTACACAGGTATGTGTACCTGTAACTGTCATCGCCGCTGTCACCCACCAAATGGTTCTGGAACTTGAATGGGTAACTTGCTTTCATGACAGGGTTCAAGTTGGTCCAAACAGATACCCTTTCTCATGCCACTTGTCTTTGTCTTTCTTGACTGCCAGTGCGCAATCGGACTGGGGAATACTCCGTCTCTCAGGCTGCATGCCGAGAATGGTGAATGACTTCAATCGCCGAGTTTCCCAACAGCTTTCAAGCACTCGTTTTGGAAAGCACACTCACGGCAGCCCCGTAAGTTGCCTGCTTGCACTGCCCTTTTGATCTCGGAGGATTTCGAAAGAGATCCCTCTCGAGTCGGAGTGGCCCTGCAATAAATAGCGTAGAAATGATTGCCCTCTCAAATTCAGCTCCCTGCTGTAACTCATCGGTGACTCCACTGTTTCTCTAATGGCTTCCACCTCTCGGATTCCTGAACCCATCCCTACTCTGACTCCCGAACTCTTTGATAGGATGAAGGATCGGTTCCAGGGGACTCTGTCAGGTCTCATCTCAAAGAACAGAAAGACTTGTTTTGTTTCAGACTCCCCCGTCCTCAGCGAGTTCCGTAGCGGTCTGGCTGCCTGTGCTGACAACGATGACGATAGTTTTCGAGAAGTTTACCGAACCACCGTTCCATTCACCGCCTATGATGACTACCTTCCCTTTGTCTCCAAATTCACCGACAATTGTAAAGTAGAAGACGTCAAGGACATGTTCTCCCCCGGCTTGCCTTGGTTCATCGCCATCACAAGCTCGACCTCTAGTAAATATCCCAAACACTTTGCTAAGTATCTTCACCCGCAGTCAGAATCGCTGAAGGAAGTGGATAACGCTGCTAACCCCGTCTCGGAGACTGGGGGGAAGAATTGTATCGTCTTCTCTCTTCGTTATCGAGAGATTATCAATGTGTTGGATGATACGGGAGCGACGGTCTCCAGGCTCCCAGTCACTATCATGTCAAGTGGCTCCATTCGCATGCAAAACGATCTGCATCTTGGAAAGGATCCATATATTATGGACATGACCGGTACATTCTATCTCCTCCTGAAATCGATGTACTGATATGTTTCCTTCAGCACCTCGATCCACGTCTCCAGTGGCTGTCGGCTTCATTCAAAACTACTGATCGTTCCTTCTTATGCACATCTTGTTCGCACTCGCGGACCCGATCCTCGAAACTATCAACACTTTATATGGCACCATGTTCATATCGACATGTTAGACTATATGGAGGAGGAGTGGGATACGCTCGTCAATTGCATTGAAACCGGGACCTTCCCTGACTAAGAAGGACTGGAGGAAGTCTGAAAACATCTCGAGGTAAGTTGTACTTTCGACGATGTGCATCGGTGCTAATCGCCCATTGATCTGTCAGCCAAAGTTGATCGCCAACCCAGAACGTGCTGCCTGCATCCGTGCCATCGGAAAAACACCCGAACAAGAAGGATGGCTCAAAAAGTTGTGGCCTATGCTCAAAGTCGTTATTGGCGTTGCGAGTGGCATCTTTGCTGCAATCATTCCCAAGGTACGAAGGGCTAGGTTTAGGTCTCGATGTACATCGATACTCAGCCTGCTCGTAGGCGAGACACTATCTCGGCCCGGATGTCCAGATGCGAAGCCTTGGCTTTACCGCGAGTGAGGCTTACATTGGGACTATTTACGACCCTAACGACCTCAATCTCTTCAAGGTAGCCTGCGATGATATATTTGAATACCTCGATGTCGCAAAGCCCGAGACTGCGTCCAACTTGGTTCCCGGGGTATGTTTCCTCCTTCTAAATATGGCTATCAGTTGTCACTCTACTTTCAGAACGAGGTTGAAGTTGGCCGTAAATACGAGATCGTAGCGACTACCCGTGATGGGCTGTGGCGATACCGCCTCGGAGACATCGTTGAAGTCGCTGGGTTTCATCCCATTGACGGTACCCCTCTCATCCATTACATGGAGCGCCGCAAGTACGGATATCCTCTTCCCTCCACTTTTAGCGTCCAGGCTCACGGACCCTTGCTTCCTCTTTTGTTCACAATAGCATCGGCGTCTACATCGGTGACACAAAAATCTCAGAGAAACAGATTGTCGACTCTGTTTTCTCAGCCAAAGAGACACTCGGACCCATTGTCGAGTTTACCGTAATTGTGGACAAGAAGAAGCCGGATGTATTACATGTCCTGCTCGAGATCGAAGGTGATCTATGTGAGTTCCTTACCTCTCCGAGTCTCACTCCAGATCGTTTACTCATGATGACTTTCTCTTGATGTCATAGTGCCATCGGCTGAGGAAGCTCCATTTTGCATCGAATCTGCGCTCTATCGCTCGAACGACACACTCAGGACGGGGGGTCAGACTATCGCGCATCCGATTGTGCACATCCTCAAATAGGGCACGTTCAGGGACTACAGGCAGATGAGGATCCGAATAACTACGACAGGAACGGGTCAGGTCAAAGTACCCGTCGTCATGACGGACGAAGATATGCAAGCATGGATGTTCCAACATGTCGACAGAGTGTTTGGCGCCTGAATACAACTGTGATACAACAAGTCTACTTGTAGGGTCATCTTGTTTTAATTTACCGATTTTGTCCCGTGGAAAGTTTATACTAAAATGTTCAACGCACGTAAGCTCAGCACTAGTATTTTTTTGTTTGCTCCCTAAGTATTGTTTTGTTTGCGTGCGTGGCTCCGATTTAAAAATAAGTTTGTGGCGTTGTGGCGTTATGGCGTTGTGGCCAACTTGCCAAATTAGAGGAACAAAAAAGATTCAAACAGATAAGAGGGGACCACGAGAAGAGTAAATTCTAAACACTCATTCCCCCAAGTTACATTCCACCCAGAATTGCGATGTCATCCCCTGTAGCTCAAGCCCATGATCATGAAGCACTTGACCGAGAGGTCAACGCGGAGGCCGAGTTCTGGTCCCAGCTACCGCAAGAGGGTGAACTTGACCAAAAGCAGCAAGCACAACTCCTCGCGTATATTGTGGAAAGCTCCCCGTTTCTAAACTCTAAGTATGGCAAGCCGCGAGGCGCTCTGGACGTTATTGGTGCGAATCAAACCTTGAGAGACGAGCTTCAGAGAGCATGGAAGACAAAGTCCTACGAGCGCATCAGGAACCTTGGTAAGAATCCACATGCCACTGTTCACGGCGACCAGGGATCAACACATTCCTTCCCAAACAGACATTCTACA
>JBBPRG010000389.1:0-13188 GCA_038092895.1 Chalciporus pseudorubinellus | reverse complement strand
CTCAGTTCCACCCTCGAGTCCGGCAAGATCCACCTTTTGCCAGGGCAACCACACCATCACGTCAATTCCCTCCTCAAAGTAATCTGCGCTGCTGATCACCGACCGCCCGCCGTTCGTCTGTGCAAAGCTGAACAGGACGACGTACGTGCCCAGCGTCAGCTCGCGGCTGGCGAGCTTATGTCGCTTGGTGAGGCGGCAGAGTGCGAGCCCAGAGCGGGGACCGGATGCCGAACGCAATTGCTCAGAGGCTTTTGATACGTGCAACACTTTCAATATGCGAAGCTGCATGTCCGACGAAAACTTTGCCCCTGATTCAACCTTTTTCTCCATTTGTCGACTCCATAGCGTGAAGTCTGTTTTGACACACGACATTCGATGTTGAAAGCGCTCCGCTAGCCCCCCACTGTAGATTCACCAGCATGAATATAGTACAGAGTATAAGCATAATAACATACCGAACGAACTTGGGATCCTTGCCACGAGACCGCTTATCCGGGCTCACCATTACACCTCTCTGCAGCTCCCGATCAGTCGAAGACGTGAAACTATGTCCATGTTGTTGAAGGAACAACGACAGTAACTCCGCGCCCGTGCCCTCTTTCGTCGGATCCGTGGCCTGTGCCACGTTAGTGGTTAGAATCGTCCTCATGTTCTTCTTAGGTGACGCAGGGCGCGGGTCTGGCAGAGGTGGAGGGGCGAGTGATTTGAGAGCCACGGTGTGTTTGCTTGATGGTGGGATGGGCAGGGGAGGAGGTTTGAGAATGTATCGAGGTTTCTCGTTAACGGGTGGGGCAGGTGCGGGTGGGGGTTTCGGTGCTGGTTGAAGGGAGGTTAGGCTTGTGTTCGCCTTGCTTGGGGGTCTGGCTTCTGTCGTCTGCAGTGCTAGGTGAAGAGGCAAAAACACAGGTGGTTTCAAGAGCTTGAGTGGAGGAGCTACCCCTTTGCCCTCTGGTATCACAGGCGCACGCGGAGGATGCGCAAACGAATGAGGCTTCAAATGTCGTTTGGGCACAGCTGCCTTAGTAGTCGTACTCGGTCCAACCTCCAGTTCGTTCAAGTTATGTCCATGTCCATCCGCATCTACGAATGGGTTCTGTGGTCTCTCGTGTATCTGCCTCGACGCATGTGAGACAGGTTTCTTCTTGCCAGTGGATGGACTCTTGGGAAGAAGAGGCACGCTAGGTTTGACGGGGGATGGTGGTCGGTCATCGGCGAAAGCAGAAACGAACTTTGTGATACTCTCTGGTGGTTTGTATCGAGACGTTGGTTTGGCTTTTTGGAAACCATCGGGTCCTTGTAGACGCGGCTTCTTCGCGGGACGTTCCATCGTCAGGAGTGCACCTCCTAGGGCTGGCTACACGTCGAGGTCGCGCGTGACCTTGCAATTGACAAGGTCGACCGCTCCGTGCAAGGTTGTTTCCCACCCCGACCAAGGTTCGGATGTCACCTGAGCCATCGAACACGCGAGGCCATATCTGCTATCCACTCGGGCCACAGGGGTCCACCGCCCATAAATACTCGAACGTCCATAGTACACCATTCCAAGTGCCCCTTCTTACCATGCTTACTCTCACCGAGACTGATAAACGCGAGATCGGACAGGTAGAGTGATTTATTCAGTGGCAAGTTCGACATCCGCTGAAAGTTGACTCTGGGAAGCACTTTGTCTTTGGATTCCATGGCCATGATAGTATCAGCGAGGACGCAAAGATTCTCATACGTGATTATCATGTCGGGTTAGTCTCTCTCCACGATCGATCACTGTATGTCTGAGCCAATCTCGATCATGCTGTAGCAACATCATCCTGATGAAGAGGAACGTCCAAAGTATGATAACCGGATTCGACATCGAGCGCTTCACTAACGATTGTGTGTTTGATAGGTATAAAGCAGGTGCATGGACTTGTCAAGAGCCTACAGCAGTTTGCCAAAGACTGTGGTCATGCCCGCCCACTCATGATTGGGATCGACCAAGAGAATGGTGAGTACTTCCTTCATACCACCCCCCCATTTGCTCTTGACGCTCGTCTCAGGGCTCGTATCCGCTTTTAGCTCTACCCACAAATACACTGCTGGAACGCAATTGTGGGTCTGGTCCGCATACTTGACAGATTTGGACTGAGGTCTGGTAGCCCAGGAGCGATGGCACTTGCTGCGACAGGTGACCCCAAGATCGCGTATGATTGCTCCGCTGCCACGGCGAAAGAGATGAAGCTTGCCGGAATCAACTGGGCGTATAGCCCTGTTGCGGACGTCAACTCCGACCATCGTAACCCAGTGATCGGTAAGTCGTTGGTCTGATTGAATTTGTGTGCTGAGCTGAACTCTTTGCATCCAGGCGTCCGCTCGTTCGGAGACGGTGAGTACCAGTGTATGGTATGGAAGACTACCATTTGGACTTGTGATATTCGCATAGATCCACTCGAAGTCGCCGAGTACGCCAAAGCAGTGAGCAATGGTCTCACGGAGGGTGGAGTTGCACCTTCCGCGAAGCATTTTCCTGGTCATGGAGACACGCACGTGGATTCCCACCTTGGTCTTCCGGTAATCCACAAAGCCGAGGATGAGCTCCATAAGACGGAGCTGGTTCCGTTCCAAGCGCTTGTGGAGGAGGGAATTGCCACCATCATGACAGGGCATATGGCGCTCCCCCTCATAGCCAAAGAGGATGACAAAGAGACACCGAGCTCGTGCTCTCGAACGATGACGACTGGATTGCTACGAAACCAGATGAAATTCAAAGGGGTGATCGTGACGGATTGCCTCGAGATGGACGCGGTCGCTGCGAAATATACGTCGCAGAAGGGTGCTGTGCATTGTTTGCAAGCAGGAGCAGATATCGTCATGATTTGTCATACGATGGAATTACAGACGGGGGCTATTCAGGAGACGTACAAGGCCATCGAAGCTGGCACGCTGTCTCTCGAGGAATTGAAGGAGGGCGGAAAGCGAATTGCAGTGCTCAAGGACACGTTTGCGGGGACGTGGGACGCAGTCCTCGCTGAGCTTGACGAAGAATCGCTTGCAAAGGTCGTAGAGGAGAATGCAAAGCTGAGTGCGAGGGCGTACGCAGCATCGACTGCGATCATCCGGGGGCCGCTCCCAGACCTGAGTGGGGTTGGAGGACGTGCGCTTGTGATGACACCGGCGATGGAGAGCCTGAACAAGGCTGTGGATGACGAAGAAGGATTGCTGCGAACACGTTCGGGCCAAGTGAAGAACACAGCCGGACCGCACTACATTTCGTTTGCCGCGAATGTGAGTGCGCGCTGGCCGGGTTCGCAGCATATCGTCTATTCTCGCCTTGCGGGACCGGGAGAAGAGTTGCCATCCGACGTTGTCGGTGCAGTCGAGAGCGAACCTAGTCTGGTGATCTTTGTCACCCGGAATGCCGATCGGAGCACATGGCAGATCGAGTACCTGCGCGCGCTTAGAAAGCACATTAGTAGTGGTACACCAGTCGTCGTTGTCGCCAGCTGTGGTCCGTACGACCTGATGGATGCGACGGACATCGAGTACGGGTGTGTTGGTAGTTTCGAGTATACACCCCCCGCACTCGAGTCTGTTGCTGTACTCATCGGGCAAGGACTGAGCGCAAAGGGACGGGTTCCGGTTAGGCTGTAGTCACGTGGATATGTGCGGTGCTTGGTACACAGCCTCGCTTGCGATTGAACGAAAGTGGTTTCGAATCACATCGGTTGCGTTGGGTTTCGTTTTATTATTTTACTTTTTGGACTTGTTCACTCGTTTAATCTCGTTCTCGTCCTGCTCTTCCGGTTTCTTGCACAATGAAACTACAAAAATTCTTTGCAAGAGAAAAGTCGAAGCCAACAAGGGTCACCCCAATCGGTAGAGACTCTGATGTTGCCCAACCCATCATTGATGAGGAAAGTATCTTCTGCAGATCCATCCCAGCCTAGTGTCACCCTAACTTGACTTGCGATCCATACAGGACTCCATATCTGCGCATCACGGCTCATTCGGTTCACCGGCACTACTCCAATCACCACCGTTGCAGCCTCGCGACCCGCCACGTCTAATCGCTAAAGCATCCAACGAGGAACACTGGGAAGTTGTACCACCAGGTCCAGGAGAAGACCCTACCCATGTTCCAAGCCCGAGAGCGCATCCGCAATACTTCATAGCCCCTGTGATCCCTTCCCGCTCATCTTCGCTCAACTCGGGTAACTCTCCACAAATGCCATCCATGATGTTCCCAATGCCTCGTTCTTCATCGCCCTTCAGCATCTCCTCGAACACAACTTCAGCACACGGTATACGCTCGCAGAGAAGCGACCCTCAAGTTCTCAGGAAAAAGTCCCCGCCAGCTCAAGGTGGTGTTTCTGCTCTGGGCATACTCAAGGCGTTGGAACCTCATCAAGAACTTGCTCCACCACCACTGCAACAAGAACTATCCGAGGACTATCACACTTACTCGGAGCCAATGCGGATAGATAAAGATAAGCGAAAGGGCTTCTGGGATGGTATGCTCAGAGATCGTGACAGGGACAAATCGAAGGCGGACAGAGACAGAGAGCGGGAACGGGAGCGAGAACGGGAGCGAGAACGATTTGACCGCGCTCGTGACAGAGATCGACGTGAAGACGATTATAATACCGCCGAGTTGACTCGCATGATAGGTAAATCATCGATGCTGCCGTCTGGTGTCCTAATACTCACTACCAACCACCAGGTTATTTGACAGCGACCGCTTCAGAGGACTGGTCAATTGTCATGGAAGTCAGCGAGAGAGCATCTGCCAGCGAAGCAAACGCTAAGGAAGCCGCCAGAGCTCTCCGGCGGGAATTCAAGCAAGTCACTTTTTGGTCGAGACTTTTAGGTTTCCATTTAACTTTTTCATATCCAACAGATATGCGGAACCTAAATCTCAATTGGTTGCTGCAAGGGTGTGTAGCATGTGGCTGGCAGGCATTTGTTGGTTCTTATCATATCTCCTCTGCAGTTATGGGCTATCATGCTCCGGAATGCATCGGATGTCTTCATCCAGCAGATTTCTCAACGCAAATTCATTGAGGTTCTCGAGGATGTTCTCACTTCACCGCGGACATCGCCTGTTGTGCGCGAGCGATTGATGGAGGTACTTGCTGCTGCAACCTACATAACATCAACCCGTAGGTTTTCCTCGACCTTGGCATGCATGATCCTTCTCAACTCTCCTTCAGGAATTCAACCAGGGTCCAGAGACAAGGACAAGGACGGCTTCCGTAGTCTCTGGTGTCGTTTGAAACCCGCAGACAAACCCGATATGGGTGTACCTTTCGACACAGACGATGTGATGTTTAGTCCCCCTGTCCCTCCACGGCCTGCATCTCAATATTCTCTCGAGACTCCAACTTTTGCACAGCAGACATTCTCCATGGACGACCCCTCGTCTACGCCGCCAATAGAACATCCTCCAGTGCGTGTTTACTGCAGTTTGTTCCGCATATATTTAGGTCTTATTGAACTAACAGCCCCCGAGCCGTCGCCGCCACCAGCAACGCGATCAACGCGTCATCCCGCCTGAGGAAGACATTCGGCGTTTGTTCCAAGAATGCAGAATTGCTCGAGGTAATGCCGATGTGCTCACTCAGACATTGGCTTTCGCCAGACCTAATGCTCTCGACGCTGGTCTAATTCCTGTGGGTTTAGAATTCTCTGCCAAGCCTGATCTTTTATGAACTCTTACTTTTAGGAATTCCTTGCCAAATGTCGAGGCTCCCAGGAGCTCATTTATACTCAGATACCTTGGGCATCTGCTGGCGCGGAGCGCTCGCGGGCAGAAAGAGCCCAACTGCAGCAAACTCGAACACGTTCAGCCACCTATGCCTTACAGCAAGATCTCCCGGTTGCAAATACGGAGGACGTGCCCGATGAACTCACGGTAGAGGAGGAGTTATTGGCCGACCTGCTAGATGCAAACGAGGCTCTTGTGTCGTCTCTGCGGATGTATGATGACCTTGCAAGGGTCGCTACCGAGAGAGCTGCAGAGGAGAAGAGCAGGAAGGAAACCAGAATTGATAGACGGGTAAGTTCGACCCTAAGTTCTCATTTTGATGGTCTTGACCTGGATATCTTGTAGCAACTGACCGATGACTACCATGTCGATGTCTCAGTGCCATCACCACCTCTTCCTTCACCAACCCTGCGTCAACAGGTTGAACTGCCAAGTGTTGTACCTTCAATCAATCACCCCTTGCCTCGCATACCTCCCAATCTTTTGCCAAGTACCCCGACACTGAATCAGCAGTCGAGCTATTATTATGGGTCACAAGCCAACACGCCTACCCTCCTGGCACCCCCTCACCCCCTTGGTCCCCGTTCACCCGCACAAACTATTACCTTGTCTCGTACGCCTTCACCAGAGCGAGCATCGCGACCCTCTAGACAAGATTCTGTGGATAGCGGAAAGGAGCATATATCCGATGACATAGAGCGTATGAATATCGAAGACGATGCGTCTTACAGTGATGAAGATGTCCGTACACCGATCCACCCGAGCGCAAAGGCACTTGGAAAGCGACGAATTGTCGAGGAAGCAGAAGGTAAGATGATGTTGATATGGTTTCCACTAACCTCATGACGTTAACGATCATTCTGCTCTAGCAGACAACGAATCGGGTAATGTACTCTTCGGTAGGGATGACCCCTACCGGGAGCAAGCACTGGACTCTGATTCAGACGAAGTTGGGTCTATGCTTCAACGTAAGCCTACGAGATTTGTGTACGATGCTGCTGCGGAGCGTACAGCACAACACCTTCGAGATGGGCGTATTAGTGTCCTGGTCAATGGGGTGCACTAGATGCTGTATGAATTTTGCCCTTTCACCGAGTAGATCGTTTTGCTTCGGAACACCATTCACGACTTGTTGTATAATAGCTGTAGTTTTTTCTCTGTTTTCTCTCTAGTTGCACACTTTATTTATCCGAATCGTTCCTCCTCTGTTGTTTGTGGGTGTGTACGACGAAGCCCTTGAACTTGTCCCACCGACTCGGACACGAGACCACTGCAGATTCTCTCTCCCCGGACTCACAGCTAACGTTGCTAACGACGACGCGACCATGTCAACTATAAAGAAGGAAAACCCAGACTCTGACGGGGGAATCTCGATCGGATCTCATGGAATGTAAACAAGGTTCCTGCCGAAGTTCGGCCATACATCTATGTAGTCTGAAAAGGGGCTACGAGAATTAGAGGGTCTCGCTTTCCCCACAGAACGACCCACTTGTCCTACCTCCAAGCTTTTTTTTTTTTCACAAGTGCGTCCCTTGGCATTTTCCTATCTCCTCTTATAAGTACTCACCTTTTGTTTTTGCTGTCTCTCTCTCTCTCTCGTTCTAGTGGCATCTGACCCCAATCTCAACGCCTTCTTCGTCTCATGTTTAGCTATCGCTACTCAGGGAGCAGACAGCCAGCCGCCCCTTTCTCCCCCTCCCACCCTCACCTCCGCCTTTAGCAATCTCGACGAGAGCGTCCAGGACATCGCCACCCTTCAGCCCCGTCTCTCCGACCCGTGCGCAGCGCTTTCTGCGAGAGGCCCGCCCCGTCTGCGACCATCCGATGCAGAACCGCTGGCTCGAGATCGGCCAGCTCATATACGAGCACCTCGACTCCCGCGATGTCAAGTGGTCGTCGATTGACCCCGTTCGTTTTGCTGAGGCAGGGAACGAGGAGGCCAGTGTGCTCCATCTCTGGATAGGGGTGATGCCTGGGACTCTCACCTTTGAGGCAGCCAAGGAGGCAGCCAAGGGCTGCAAGGACATTCTGGCTGGAGAGGGGTTCCCTGATGTCGAGGTTGCATTCCGCGAATCTGTTGTCACCCAGTCTGTTGGCCCAAAGCTTCTCTCCTTCGACCCCTCTATCGACCCCATCCCCGAGCTTCGTAGCCCCTTCACTCCCACGCTTGGCATCCAGATTGCTCCGCTCGAGACACCTCACTTCGAGGGCACGGGTGCCGTCTACCTCCGAGAGGGCCGCGAGAGCGACCGCGTCTTCCTTCTCACTGTCAACCACGTCGCTCGTCCCGTACACCATAACCGACCCCTATCGTGCAAGCACGCCAGCCACTGGCACCCTCGTGAGGTGATCGTCACTCTTGGTCCCAGTGCCTACAACAATGCCATCAAGCATATGATGAGCACTATTGGCCAGAAGCTTCTCTCCGTTGACGCATGGAATGGGGAGATTGAGAGGTTGGGTCCAGTTGTCGAGGGCGAGGATCGCAAGAGGACTCGCGCGCGCAAGAACTACGAGGACTTGGTGGAGAAGGCGAACAGCAAGATTGAGGACGTAAATGAGATCCATGACGAGGTAACCAAGCACTGGACAATTCTGAACGAGCGCGTGATTGGTTATGTCGTTCACGCCCCTGCCATTGCTGTCGATGACGGCCCCAAGCACTTCACCCAGGACTGGGCCCTGATTGATCTCTTCCGCGACAAGATCGATTGGGACACTTTCCAGGGCAACAAAATTTATGTCGGTACATTTCAATCTTATCATGTCCCCGGTTTTAGTGATTTTTATTTTTATTTTATATCTAGGCGGTAAGATTTCGCCAGCCGACTTTTCCCTAAAGATGCACCCACATCCTGAGAGTCGGTCCAACTTCAAGTATCCCCCTGGCGGGCTCCTCCAGGTCAGAGGGGTCGTAGAGGATGACGAGATCCACAGGCCACAGCAGCTCGATGCCGACGGCCAGAAGTGTCTGATTGTCGTCAAGAACGGAATGACCACAGGCACCACTCTCGGTCGCCTCACCAGCATGGAGTCGTTCGTTCGCACCTCCACCCAGTATGGCATCAAGAAGACGTCCATCGAGATCGCTGTCTACCCTTACAGCAACAAGGATGGGCCCTTTTCTGCTCCCGGCGACTCTGGTTCCATAGTGGTCGACTCGAAGGGCCGGATTGTCGGGCTGCTCGTCGCCGGTGCCGGCACAACCAAAGAGACTGACGTCACGTACCTCACCCCCTACTGGTGGATCGAGGAGCAGATGAAGAAAGTGTATCCTAACATCTCCCTCTACGAAATCGTCGACTAGGTTTGTCGTCTGGATCTTTTCGACTTTCCTTTTCGCGCATGACTAATAGTTTCTATCCTCTCTATCCATGATATATAGGTATAGGCAGACCTCAAACTTGAACTCGTTGACTTGTCATATAGGTTCATTTCATTTCGTTTCCTTTTTCCATTCGCACTCTGCTTGCACACACCAATATTGTACTATTACCCTCCCCCCACTTGATCGCTTATGTGTGTACTTCGTATCTTGCAATAACAGTGTTCATGTTGTGTTCCAAGATAAACCGAAGTTGGATACCAAGGTAAAGTAAACGGCAGGCAGTGACCTGACACAATGGTGTTCCTAAGTCTCCAGTAGCTGACCTAATACACGCTTGTTTGTGGGTGTGTACGACGAAGCCTCACCGAGACCACTGCAGACTCTCGCCGGACTCGCAGCTAACATTGCTAACGACGACACGACCATGTCAACCATAAAGAAGGAAAGCCAAGACTCTGACCTTTACGGAGGCAAGCAACCTTGAGAGCCGTCACCGCGGAGAACGTACTGACCCTTCATTATCCACAGACTTGTACGACGACGAGTTTACTGTCCCTTTGGACGATGAGTATCAATCACCAGTCGAACCAACCGACCAACCTTTCACTGATGACAAGTCCGAATCCACGTCCACGTCAAGCCCAACAACAACGGTCAAGACCGAACCCTCAGGAACCAGCTCCCTACCCGCGAAACCCTCTTCCACAGAATCTCCAGGCCTATCATATTCTGCACAAGTAGCGAAACAATTTTCAGCGTACCAACAAACTCCCAGTCAAGAACGACAACAACAATCAACGTCCCCGACCAACTCTCATCCTGGCCCATCTGCGATCGCCACTCATGAAGGTCCGGCAGACCGTGGCTCCAACAACCGCCCCATACGGCCTTCAGAAATGAAAGACGAAGGGTAAGCGTTTTCCTTTCTGCTTTGAAAAAACGAGACACGGTGCTCGCTAGCCCGGGGGCCTACATTGGTCCCTCCTCTAAAACCCTGGGTCGTACATCTTATCTTTCCATTACTGTCCACGATAGAGTCATGGACGCACGAAAAGGATCGTCATGTTTCTTTTCCTACAGTACACATCTCATGCTGCTCGGCACCTCTTGCTTTACCCGTCGTGTTTTATTGTCATGCTAATCTGCTGCTCATCTTGCTATCTCTCTCTTCGTTATTGGCCTCTCTGTCTCTTGCTTACTCTGGTCGCTACCTCACCATACCCTCTGGTCGCTAATCACTTTTGTATCGCTTTCACGATACCGCGTACCGCTGGACCTCGACGACTCGTCTCTCATTCCTACTCACACACACACACACTGCTCTACTCTTAATACCTGGATACACCATTCCCTACGGAAACTCCCATCGGATAGCAAAATGTTCATTGGAGGCCTTAACTGGGACACTACAGATGGTATACCGCTTCATGCACATAGAATCCAATCCTTTCATCACTGACACCCTCGTGATTCCCACTTTTTGTCTGAGCAGAAGGTCTGAGGAAATACTTTTCGGATTTTGGCAAGGTGATCGATCTTTTCGGCGCTGTGTTTTTTATACGGTGTGTGTTGGTGCGGAGGTACTGATGTTGCACTTGAAAGGTGGACGCTTGCACGATCATGCGCGACCCAGACGGGAGGTCGAGAGGATTTGCGTTCCTCACGTTCGAGGAGGCAGAGTCCGTCAATGCCGTCCTTTCCCGGGATCATCTTCTCGACGGTAAATCGGTTAGAGGATCGTTTTTGTTGTATTCAAGTTCAGATGTTGACCGTTTGTTGCTTCAACAGATCGACCCCAAACGAGCTATTCCGAGAGAAGAGCACCTGAGAAATACGCGTTATTTCGTCGGTGGTCTCTCTCCTACCACCACCGCAGACTCGATGCGAGAGTTCTTCTCGTCTTTTGGAAAAGTCGTGGACACGACGGTTATGGTGGACAGAGAGTCTGGTCGTTCAAAGGGATTTGGATTCGTCACCTTTGAAGACGCGACGAATTCGGACCAGTTCGTTGGAAAGCTGGGTCTTGTGTTGGACGACAAACAGGCAAGTATCTTCACACCCCTGGACCGGCCTCAAGTGTATGCTAACCACTCCCTATTGTCCGTCTCCAGATCGAAGTGAAAGCTGCCCAGCCCCGCAGTCAACGTGACCAAAACCGTAACATGGGTGGAAATCGTGATGCATACTTTCATGATCAAGATTCGCGCACGCCTACCACGCAGACCGTTCCCTTTAATGCCCAGCAAGTCGGAAACCCTACCGCCTCGTTGCTCTATCAACGTATGATGAACCAAATGCCCGCTGCCATGGGTGCTGGTGGCACCGGTCCAGGCGCCATGAACATGATGAACCCGATGATGATGGGTATGGGTATGAACGGTATGGGCGGCATGGGGGCTGTGAGCAATATGGGCAACATGGGCACTATGGGCACTATGGGCACTATGGGTGGTAACATGGGCGTGGGCAACTATGGAGGGATGGGAATGGGCGGAATGGGGATGATGGGAGGGATGGGACCTATGGGCGGGATGAATCCCATGGCGATGCGAATGGGTATGAATGGACCGATGGGCATGGGGATGATGCAACCTGGTGCAGGCATGGGCATGGGTATGAACAACATGGGTATGCGGATGAGGCAAGGAATGGGCATGGGCATGGGTATGGGCATGGGCGGAGCAATGGGCGTCGGCGGTATTGGCGCGAACGCTGGACGCTTGCCGATGAACTCGGGGCTCGGTCCATCTCGCATGTCGACCCGCGGACAACATTCGTTCCATCCATACGCACGTTAGAAGGGTTTCACGACTTGATGAATGCAGGTGACACTGGACTCTTGATCGAGCTATCTGTACCATATATCCTTTCCTAGTATTCTTGGTGCTCTTCTGTTCTTGTTATTTATTTCATTGCTGGCATGATGGTTACTTGGGGTAGCAGGCTAATTATCTACCAAGGCATCTTATTGTACAAGAAGTGGGTTGTAATTTTTGGCTTGGAAACACACTTATGATGTCCAGTTTCTCATCTTTGCAACCACTTGACGGATCTTGTCATTTCCATCGTCGCTCGCCAGCGCTGCCTTCCCTTCGGCGTCCGTCATCCCGACGTAAGCCTTCCATTGCTCCAGCTCCCCCTTCTCGACCCCAAGCGCACGCACGATCGTCTCTAGATATCCCAAGTCGGCACTGAGCTGTTGAGCCCCCGCCGAGCTCAGCGTCTTGATCTGCGGAAGTACGTCCCGCGTGAGGTGCATGACCATCGCACGACCAAGCGACGAGAGCCACGCAGCAGTGACAGCCTCTGGCGAATGCACCCGTCCCTGCTCGTCCGTTTCACCCTCCAAACGTTGGCCCTCCACGCCACCACCCAACCCCCCAAGCTCGAACCCAAGCGCATCGTCTTCCGCATACACTTCGAACAATCTCGGGAGGTTCAACAGCCCATCGCCAACACGATGGGCGACCTCGCTCGGGCTGAGGGAGAATGTGGGCACCACCACCCCTTCCATGCCCGGTAGCGTTTCTTGGAGCTTGACAGCGGACCATAGAGGTAGGCTGGGGTAGACCGCGAGGTGGGTGTAAAGTGGGGAGAGCAGGACACGTTGCAACGTGCGTTGATTCGCGCGGGCGAACGCTGTGAGCGTGCCGTGTGCGCTTGGGAGGAGATTCGGCGGGGGTTTCGTTGACGATGGTGCGACGCGTGTCATGAGTTCTCTTAGCTCCATAGAATTGAGCGATGACTGAGCCAGCAGCAGTCCCTCGCCCTTGGTCACACCAGGGGTGTAGAGTCCCGACCCCCCAGTTCCCCATGCGGTTCGGAAAGCCATAGACACCAGGCCGAGCGAGGCTCTGAGGCGAGTCTCGAACATACTCAGGCGTTCGTTCACGGCCCGTCCTGCGGCGAGAAGGTGCAGTGCCTTTTGTATATGCGCCCAATCCTGTGACGTGTAGTCCAGATCCGCAAGCTCTTCATCTTCCAGAGTCCCAGACCCTAATTTCGAGCCTGACCCAGCCGTAGATCGCGAGTCTGCGTTACCGAGATCAGAAATGGTGGCCGTCCAAGCGTCTATAAAGGCAACTATGAAACCGTCCAGGGCATGCACTAGCCCAGGGGAGGC